>CM055269.1:108782105-108814139 GCA_029237695.1 Conchocele bisecta | reverse complement strand
TTCTTCGCCATCGCAAGATGACGAAAGACAAAGGTGACACATTGTGGAATATTAATGTCAACGTACCCGCCCGCTCGATGAAAGGTATACTGATGATGTTCGAGGAGGCTCGGTTAGCGCTCGGTGCTAGAAAAACTGACAGATTCTATAACCCCAAAATCACGAAGGTAGAGGTGACGATCGAGGGAGTCCCCAATCAACTCTACAGCGCGGGTCTTCGTGCGCACCAGCAGTGGGACGAAGTAAGAAAGCAGTTTGCTGCCGGCTCTAAGCGCTCTCCGGAGGTTGCCGCGGTTGCCAAAGACCTGCAGCTCTCGGCCGTCTCCCTCGCGGAGTTCCTGAATACCAAATACACCTTATGGCTAGACATGCGAGACAGCGACGACGACCAAATACACGGCAGCGGACGCCAAGTTGAGAACGCTAGTGAGGGTGTGACGATCCAGATAACCAAAGAGGCGGATGGAGCCGGGCCATTGCACGTGTACTTATATATAACGCACAACTCAACATCGAAGATGGTCGATACGTCTCAGCACTCTACTGATTTAATGAAAAAATCATCTAACGATTTATTAATTAATAATTTTGAAAAAATTAAGAAAATTACCAATTCACGATTGGAGATGCTCACTCTGCCATAATATGTGGGTAGACAGGATGTTTTCATCATCGACTTGCTCGAGGGGTCCTACCGCGGTGCCTTTCGACACATTGTAATCCTGTGTCCCACTGTGCGGCACAACGAGACTTATCAGCGGTGCCAGTGGATATGGGACGACCCTGAGATATACGTTATTGACCCCGGCGACAGACTTCACGATTGGTTGCGTGGTTTATACCAAAGATTCCAGGGTGAGCCCACCCTATACGTGATTGACGATTGCTCAGCCAAGGCGGCGATGACCAAAAAGAAGGACATGCTCTCCGAGCTCGCATTTTCTGGCCTCCATGCTAGGCAAAGCGTATGGATCTCCACTCAAAAGTACAACGCCGTCCTCAAGGATCTGCGCCAGCAAACGAAATGGGTTGCCCTCTTTCACTGCAAGGACTGAGACTCATTCGATGACTTTTTTCGAGAGAATGACGTTATCCCAACGCGCGAGGAACGCCTGGAGGTTCGACAGATGCTTTCGGAAACTAAGCACGCCAAGCTTCTGCTAAAGACTGATCAACCAACTGCTTACGAAGTTATCAATTAATTAATTTTATAATTAATTAGCAATTACTTAACGCTCGTTTAGTAACTGCCGAGTAAATTGCTTAAACAATGCTTAGCAATTGCTGAAAACAATGCTGAACAAATGCTGAACAATGCTGAACAAATGCTTAACAAATGTTGAACAAATGCTGAACAATGGTTAACAATGTTAACAATTTGGTGCTCCTCTGCGAGCTTTGTTGCGAGCATAATGGTGATCATAAGTATCGGGTGGTGCGCTTGGCATATGTTAAAGTGATGAGACTTGTTAGAATAGTTAAATTAATTTTAAGAAAATTAGCAATAATGAACTGCGACGAACTTCTCGATCAGCTAATGGAAGAAACCTCGACTCCGACTGCTAACACGGTATCTTTCCTGAAAGATAATGAAACATCAACTCCGACAGAGCAATCGGGATCAACTCCAACTCCAACGACGGTTGGTATTGGGTTGAGTGCAACGACTCCGAACGGAAAATGAAAATGCGCGCGACGAGGCGGCTAGCTGCGCTGGTTGCTGGGGGACAATCGGAGTATTATCTCGGTAGGCGTCTCTCAGTTTTTCAGGTGGATAAGATGTCAGATGCGGAGATCGATAAAATGTATGCGCGATACGAATCTAGGTTAGGTGCGGAGATGACAAAACTCTTGGATCGGCGGCTATTCATTTGTACGCAACCGCCGTTAGTATACTTCTCCCTATACCAAACACCGCGGGATTGATTGGCGATCTAGAGACTGACCCTTTTATAGGTCACACTCTTAGAACAGCCTGCTGCTCAATTTATCACAAGTTTGGAATGTACTTAGCTCCGCTGACAACCGCGTTGACCACGGGGTAAACACTGTCAATTTGGACATATATGCCCACGAACTATAAGCCCTAATATTAATATCATAAATGATGACACAAGACACACCTGCGAGAGTGACGGAACAGCAATCTCCAACAGCGTTGGGGATTGCTCCAACCGAATCGAACCCGATTGCAGCACTTCCAACTCCGATTGATCCTCCAACCCAATCGCGATTGGAGTTGGGGGTTGCACGACATAAAAACCCAAAAAGGCAGGCAGCTGGGAGGGCGGCGGCTGCTACCCGAAAAGTTAAACAAGATAAAATACTCGCCGAGCTAAACAGTCGTTGCAATCGGGGACGGAGACAGCAAAACATCTGAAGACAGAGCAATCAGGTTCAACAGTGTTGAGTACAACAACACCCCCAATTCACGAATTGGAAGCACATTCAACACCCAATCGAGGTTGGACGAATCCGATTGAACCCCAATTCATGAATTGGAGTTGGGTTGTTGGTGGTGGTCTGGCAGTTGTTGGTGCCCTGTGCGTGTGGACATACCCCCTATTACACCAATCCTTATCGAAAAAACAACCAGCCAGTGTTCCGAAGAAAGTTACGAAACACCAATCGCAATTGGATGCGCCCCATTTAAACATTGATCGCGATCCCTTTTATATGCAATAATTATAATTATCAACAATGGCTGAACAAGATGGTAAAATGTTAGTGAACGCACTTTATAACGGTGTGGTGATATCGGTTTTCAGTATCGGGTATGCCTCAACTATTAAAGGCGGTCTTAGGAAGGTCCACTCCCAAATTGGACTTTACTGTGAGAGAGCCTGGCAAGTGGCGTAGATGTAGCGGCCGCAGTTGCGACTCGAGATTATCTAGTTAAAGCTGGAATTCTACCTGCTAATAAAATATTGAAATAATGGCTTTCGATCGGAATAATGATAGGTGGTGCGCTTGTAAACGCATTGGCGTTCAGCAGTAGCAACTTTATATTCTCGAAAATGAGAAGCTCGAACGTGGATGAGGAGCGCAAGCGTCACGATTTATCTGTAGAACAACTCAATAGCGCAAAGGAAGCGTGGTCGAAAAAACGAACAGCCCATCTGGACTGGGTCAACGAAGAGCTTCGCCACGAGAAGCATGCCGCGCAAACTTTCCAGAACGTTGAAGAAGCCAACCGCGAGTACGCGCTGGCATATCCACAGAAAAGGCTCGCGCCGCTGGATCGTGAGCCCCAACTTTCAGATTTCTATGTACCGTCAGAGCCCTAAAAAGACCGCGAGATCGCATTCATCGTCGTGGGAATGTTGGAGATTGTCCGATATATTAGAATACATCACAAACGATGAACACGCGCAAACTTGATACCAAACTATTGGTTCGCCTAACGCGCAAGCTGGCGAACACGTACTACAGCCCCCGCGGCTACTGGAAGGGACTCGCGGCCATCAAGAACCTCACGGCGGCGACCAAGGTTTCAGAAAACGCTGTCAAGGAATGACTCAAGAAGCAGGCCATCTGGCAGATCTATTTACCGCGCCTCACAATATTCCGCGCCCGAAATACGACGTGCCGGTGCCGAACCAAGTTCACCAAGCGGATCTCCTGTTTCTCCCTCACGATCGCGTCGGTCGCAAGACGTACAAGTACGCACTGACAATCGTTGACGTAGCAGGTCGTTATAAGGGGGCTGAGCCGTTGGCCACTAAAGAGTCTAAGGAGGTGGCCAAGGCTCTTTCCCGAATATATAAGAGGAGTCCTCTCAAATGGCCGAATCTTCTCCAGGTCGATCCCGGCCGCGAGTTCATGGGCGCGGTCTCTCATCTATTGTCTAAGCACGACGTTTCTGTCAGACGCGGCCACGTCAACATCCACCGAGACCAGGGAATCGTGGAGCGGTTCAATCGAACCCTGGCTGAGAGACTGTTCGGACACCAATACGCCAAAGAACTTGTAGACCCTCATTCGCGATCGACCGAGTGGGTGGCCAGACTGCCCGCCGTTGTCTCCGCACTGAACGGAGAGGTGACCAGATTGATAGGTAAGAAGCCTGTAGATGCTATCAAGTTTAAAAGGGAGAGCTCGAAGGTGGCAGCCGCCGCTCGACTGATCCCGTGTGGTCTCTCAATGTATATCATCTAGATCGATCTATTACCAAACCTGATGAGCCCGTGCTCTACTATTTGGATGATGGGCCATCTCGAGGGTTTGTTCGCGAAGAACTTCTTATGGTGCCTTCTGACACCCAGCTACCCCCGGATCGTCAGAGTCTTTAATATTCTCTCCTTTTTCAGGATCCTATAGGCTCGGTGTGTAACCCGTCTTCCATCACTCTCCTCTTGTCGTAGTACGCCGACAACCCCAACTTATCCTGCTTGTACGTCTCCATCACCCCGTTAACCATTCGGAATCCCCTGTTCTCCACCATATCCCTACCCCCTTCGGGAGCACTCTTGTACCTTCCCCAAGTCAGATCGTTAGATCTCTTCGACATCCCCTTGGCCGAGTGCTTAGATTTTCCATCACCACTCACGTAGTAACACTTGCTACACAGAGCGATGGCTCTATCCCCTTCGAATTCCAGCTTGAACAGTCCCGGAAGTTATTTGTTGCCTCCACACGTCCCACACCAACCACTCGGTCTTCTCCTTATTGAACTTTCTCTTCATATTCTTTCTCACCACCGCCGCCAGCGTTTTCTCCGACAGCGCGAAGTACATGCTGTCAGTGTCCAGCTGTATCAGTTCGAAATCTCCGCGATCCACGTACTTGTCCAAGAAGTCGTAGTATAACTCCAGCATTCGGAGCTTGGCCAACTGGTAGACCGCTATGCCACACTGAAACGGTATGTTGATCACCACTCGAGTCTTCCTGCTCGATATCTCGTAAGCCTCCCCAATCTCCTCCAGGTCTTCGAACCACGCCGACCTCAGTGCCCGGTCGACAGTCTTCTCATCATTCGTATATGTGGTGTTCAGGTGTCTCTCTTGTGCCTCTATCAGCTTGCCACAACACGCGTGGCCAACCAGTTTGAATATCTCGGCCAACACCGCCTTGCTCTTGTCGACGTCCCCCGTCCGTCTGGCAGCGGTGACCTCTTTAACGAACCATTGAAACGGTTTGCCGGGCGTGTAGTCTATCACCCTATGCACCGCATTGACGATCAGACCGTGCTCCAGATACCACTTTAGCAGCGGGGAGTATATGATCATCTTCTTGGCGGATATTGCCCCTACGAGCTTTCTCTGTCCTTCGACTCTTTTCCTCCCGGTCCCGGCCAGGTAGTCCTTCATGTGCTGTGGAACCTCGTTCTCATCGACTTCTCGATTAACGAACAGCGGCGACATTTCCGAGAACTTGTCTCTCAACGTTTCCGGGACCTCTATAACAACTCCGCAAATCCGAACCACTTTTCACTCCTGACCTCCCTCACGAAACAATCTATATACGACTGTCTTTCCGGGTCGTCACACGTCCATATCGTCTCCTCCCCGCACGGCATGTCTTTCGACAGGGTAGACAGATACAGCGCATTAGCGTCGTACCCCAGCACCGCCTTGCACATCTTCTCCTCCCGACTACCTACCTGACCCCTGATCGTCGACCTGCCAGCCTCTGCGTATCTGGAGAACACTATGGACGGACCACCGACCAATCCCTGCTTCATCATCTTGTAAGTTTCAGACTTCGGTGACCACAGCTCGGGCGTGTCCGCCTTCCCATCGATCGACCCGCGGAGTAGGTACTGAAGGGATACACCGGGCAGAGACACAGCATCCTTGAGTATGTCCACTCCTCTTCCCCTGTAGAAAGTCATTTTAGTCAGAGCCTCCATGAACGGTTCTACATCCAAGTCGTTGTAGTGTTGCAACCATTCATTGAACGTCTTCATCCCATTTTCTCGGAATACCTTCTTACACTCTTTCCACTCGGACAACGACAGTAGGAACTCACCCTTCAACTTCGAGTACCACTCGGGATAGTCTGGCAGCTCCGGATGGTCGAGCTTGTCCGCGCTATCGAACCACTCGTACGGAAAGTGAGACTTTACCGTTTTACAGTCGTACGCCTTAACCCACCGGTCGTACGTGGTACCGGGTCCCAGATACTGGATGGTGTCGAGAAATCTAAACTCCGGGGTAAACAGAAACATCGTCGTGCTGGCTCTCTTTCCGACCATCACCTTATTCACGGTGGCCGCCAACTTCTCTACAAAGTACTGCTTGATGAGGTTCAGGTCGTACCTGCTACAGTTGAACCCCACCACCGGTACTTGGTCAATCCAAGAGATAATCTTTGCTTGCTGAGACTTCGATAACATATCTATGTCGGCCGGCAGATACTTCTTCCTAACCCCCTCCCTGATTGCCTTGCCTCTCATCTGCAGCTCAGTCACGAACTTCTCTACTAGCGTGTCGGGATCTCGTTCGCATATGTGTGTGATCCCTTCATGCATCGTATCCCCCAACGACACCGATATAGGAACGTGCTCGACCTCGAAGGTCAGGTCTTTGGTGGGTCACGTGGTTTTTGACTTGTCGAGATACGCCTCGAAGACGTAGACTATCTGGTGAGGGTACAGAGTCGTCGCCTCCTCGCGCGGCGTTGGTGGATAGTGGGAATTCCCCTCATTCAACCACTCGCACTCCCACATCACCACCAGCTCGTAACCCGCCTCCCTTATCTTGGCGTCTTGGATTTTCGTCCACCTGTACAGCGATCTCGCGTGACCTCTCCTGCAATGCGTCGGACACCCGTGCCAGTAACATCCGTGAAAACTGAAAACACGGTCTCGGTCTCGTGACAATAACCGTCGACCGGATCGCCGGCCACCCACCTCTCTCCACCGTGACCGCATCTCGCGTGATGTATGTGCTTTCCCACCCTCTCTTCTTCTCTATTCAACCATTGAATCGACCTCTCGCTCACTGACCCCTTGGGATAGAACGCCTTCTCGTAGGCCGACTGTGGTCTCTCTACCCTCTTACCTGGACATGTCACCACGGTCTTCCCACCCATGCAGGTGTTCGCGTGCCTGTGCATGTTACACGACTTTGTGAACCGTTGTTGACATCCGGTGCACCCGTACTCGTTCGTCATCTTGCGGAGGTTCGTTATGAGGAAAGACTGACCTCCAAACATTCCTATCGTTATGATCTTCTCTCCAACCACGTCGTAATTTGCCGGAACCTTCATGAGGTACCACACTCCTTCGTCGGTGGGCTCGTAAACGCGAATGCCCATCTTGAAGCGCTCTTCTACCTTCTTAATATCTTCCAGGGGGATTCCCTTACTATCCGGTCCGTTATCGTGACCGAGATATTCGTGAGCTAGAGCTCGTGCCTTCTCACAGCAGCGGTCTGGTCTCCCTCCACGGTGGATGGCTATGCACCTAAACAGACACAAGTAGTCGTCGTACGTGTCGACGGAAATCATTCCCTTTTTCTGTCTTAACCAGTCTGGGAGTTTTCCCGCTCCCATGAGAAGTTGTTGAGCGTCGATGATCATATTCACCTCGACCGATATCCAACGAACGAAGGTCCATTTTGTGTTTGGTCTATCAACTTTGTCGATGTCCATTCGACCTTTCTCTCTATCGGTTATCTAACTCTCCGCTTTGGAAATCTCGTTTATCCACGGACTGCCCTTTGATTGTTTGTGATAGATCATCGTTTCGTCGGTCTCGATGTTCCTAATACGATACGAGCACGAATACCTCAGATAACACGCCGTGGTCATCTCTGGGCGAATTTTATTCATTATACGATTAGCGATCTCCCCATCTACCCCTCTCTCGAAAGTCCTTACTATCTTCCTCCTACCCCTATCAACAGTTTCCCTAACTTCGGCTTCTTCGGCGAGAATCCTGGGACCCTCCTCCACCAAATCTCTGGCGATATCTCTCCTCCACTTAGGAGGTCTCCCCATAAATCTTATTGTAGTACGCCTTGAATAGGTGTTTTCTACGTGCGCTGGGATCTTCTTTTACACGCTACGAGTAAGCGGTGGCACGCAGACTGGCCGTCGTCTCGTTCTCCAATTTCTCGGAGCGTTTTTCGGGGTCGGTGGCAGTCGTCCGGTCGAAACTGCACGCCGCAGCCTCTCCTAGTAGACAACGGCTTACGCGTCACTTATCCTATCTGCTATATCTTTCTTGACTCTCAAACCTCTTAGGGAAATTCCCCAACTCTTAGCTGGCTCTCTCATTTGCTTTATGGTAGGCATTATACTGAGTATAACCAATAGATTTTTATCTTCAATAGGGTGTAAGTTTATATTTTATTTGTAATAAATGTATGACAGATTGTTGTAATATACTTAGTATAACTTATGGATAACTTGTCTTTAATAGGGTGTCAGTTTATATTTGTGACAGATTGCTGTAATATACTGAGTATAACTTATGGATTTCTTATCTTTAATAGGGTATCAGTTGTTATTTTATTCGTAATAAATGTATGACAGATTGTTGTATATATATACTGAGTATAACATAGGGATTCTAATTTCTAATAGGGTGTATCTTCTCATGTAATAAATATATGGTCTCGCGGTAGTAGTATATAAGAGTCACCAATGATACCACCATGCGGTGAGGGGCGCCGCGCGTAGCCGGTGCCTTCCAGATGGTGATGGTATCATTGTGACTCTTATATACTACTGACCCCCCCCCCCCCCCCCCCCCCCACCCCCCCCCCCCCCCCCCCCCCCTGGCTAAGGGCCTGTCAAGGACACAACGCATAGCATTGTACCTTTGGTGAGGCTCGAACTATAACTTGAATACTGTATCATTGACCATTCTTACTTTTCTTTTTCAAATGGAACTTGAGTCCGCGTTCCTTTGAGAGATCCAGATTACTATCTGTGTCCGAGTCGTAGTCGACCAGGGGCGGCGTACTTCGTCCCATCTCCTGCTCGTCCGACACCAACTCTATCTGGTCCACCTCGGGCGGACCCAGTTCTGGCATATTCGATGACCTGATGAAGGGGGGTCATATATGAGTGATGTTATACCACCCCCTCCCCCACCACCCGTCTTACGAAGTATGCCGATGGGTATAATGATTCGGATTCATCGTTAATGATATCCTGATGTTCCTGATTTGGCCCTCGGGTACATTTTTTTATCAAACTCTCAGGATATCAAACTCTCCAAGTGTCCTTCATTCTTAAATTTGAAAAAGATTTATAACCTCTCAATCTTCCTTTCATTCTTAAATGTGTCTGACTGGAGAAATGTGGCTTATGGGTTTTGCGACCAGTGTAGATCCAGATCAGCCTGTGCATCCGCAGTCTGATCAGGATCTGCACTGTTCGCCAATCCATCAATGAAACACCCGTCAATCTTCTAACAAGCAATATGTTATTATCAGTCGACAGGAGTGCGCTATTTGATCAGGAGCTACACTGCTCACAAAACCAATAAGCCCCATTTCTCCAGTCACAACCAACTATTTATTAGGCTATACTCACTGGCCAATGCCGAGACCGAGTTGTTTGATCTTGGCTTCAATCACTGACTCCAGTCTGCCCGTCTTCTGTATGGAGTACTCCAAAATAAACGCCTCCAGGATAAATGCTACGAAAATACTGAAACACAAGGGACCCGTTTCACTAAACTTCGTACGATAACAGTATTCGTACGATGATTTTTATCGCGCCCGCTTGCAGACAGCGCGATATACTAGTAGTCGGCAAATTGGCGTACGTACGTCCGGGTTAAAGTTTGTGGTTAAAGTTTTTCGGTATATTATCAAAGCCTCAGCGGACGCGACATGAGGGCCGCGGCCATCTACTCAGACTACTGTCTGTTCCACGTTTTTCTGCCGACAAACGTTCGGCTATTAAACATATTAAATCTTTAAATATTTAAATGTAATTACTTTTTCACCAATAACAAGTCGCCCTCCCCAAAAAATTTTTTTTTATGAAATTCCATAAAATATTGATTTTATAGCGAAACAATGATTTTCCTATGGGAATTTAACATGGGGGAAAAGAGGTGGAAGCTCTGGGGGAGGAGTCAAACATTTAAAAAATTTGGAAATTCACTTCGAAACCCGACTAGATAGCTTGTAAATGATGTAACTGACAAAACAAAAGTTAGATTTTGAAAATCGGTCCACAAATAAAAAATATTATTTTTAAAAAATCTATTTTAGCCCCCATCATGTTAAATTCCCATAGGAGAATTGTTTTTCCCAATAAAACAGTTGGGGAGGGTGACTTTTTTGTTATTGATGAAAAAGTACTTGTATTTAAATATTTTAAAGTTTAATGGCCAAAAGATCGTCGGCAGCAAAACGTGGAACAGACAGTAGTTATATTGTTACCTAGCACACATATTTTGTTGACTAATGCTACCATTTATTACTACCTACCTGCAAGTGTCATTAAATAAGAGCAAATCCGCCAAACGTGTTTTGATGGGAGTTTTAGGTTTGCACTTACGAACATAGTCGTATGAAGTTAAGTGAAACGGGCCCAAGGTCCGTAACACGTTGCATGGAGGTATATGACGACGACACAGGTTATTATATCGTCCTATTGCATGTTTTTATAATCTGTCTCGGCTGTTTTACCGAACTTGGAAAATCACGAGTGACTTCCCTTGTAACTTGCATCTGGGGCATCCATCATCTGCGCCATAATTTGGGGAGTGTTGGTTTGACATCGCGTTGCTTATAATTTAACCCTTAATACACTGAAATAAATTGTGTCGTCTGCTGGAAATTTCAATATTTCTCGATAAAAACCTGCTTGACAGCGCATGAGAATCGTCTCGTGTGCTGTCAAAACCGTTTGTTAAGAATTAAGACAAAAATAAAGAACAGCACTGATGGCAATTTCCGTCTCCCGCGTAGTGAGAGTAAGTATGCTTAGCAATTTTAGGGGTAAAATCGGCTACTCTGAAACACATAGCCTTTAGGTTCTATCAGTCCACCCGTAGCCGATTGCACCAAGATTGCTAAGCATGCTTATCTAGCTAAATATACTTTGAGGGAGTAATCATTTATTTTTCCCGAAATGCATTATTTTATATAGAAGTAACGACTGCATATATTTGATGATTAAAAGTATGCAGAATTATCATATTGAATTTATTACATTATCACAGCCAAAATTGCTGTGATAATGTAATAAATTCAGTATAATAAAAATTCATAAATTTATCCTTAAATTGAAAATTTCTCCCTCAAAGTATACTTAGCAAGATAAGTATATTTTGTAAAAAAAAATGTGAAATCGACTACTAAGAAGGCCCGCGGAGCGACACTTACTTGAGAACGATGATCACACAGCTCATGTGGAAGGCGAAGAAGTAGATCCGGGCGAACTTGTTGGTCACAAGGACAAAGCCGGACGACAACAGTACAGCCGGTTAAGGAAACATGTTATACATATGTATGCCACTAGTTGTTAAAGGTACATGCCCACGCAGTAGGCACAAAATGTTCTTTATAGGGATTAAATAAGTGTATAATTATGTCACTATTCCACCTGTTCTAAAAATTACGAGTGCCCGCTATACAAATATAATCATTTATTAATTATCAATTTACTGTTAGCGACGCGCGGCGGTAACAGTCTATTTTGATAATGTGCGGGGACGACGACTTTCACATCACGGCTTGCGGTGCACATGCGCAGTATACTACGCGCGCCAGTAGGCTTCCCAATATGTAAACAAGGTTATCAACATGTCGAAACGTCCAGGACGGAAATTGTATGAAACGGCGTCGGCCAAAAAAAATGTCCGAGGGACAGGCAGTACAGAGAGAGAGATTGGTTAATATTGGCGACCAGATCACCAAATGTAAAGAGTTACGTGGAGATTTAGATTTAGACTAGAACAGAGAATTTTCTTCTCAACTTCGTATACTTCACTGCGCATGTCAAAGATGTGATATGATTGACGTGTCACGTGACGCGTATTGGTAAAAATAGCACGAGGTCGGAAAATACCCTTTCTGGTCGCGGCATATAAAATGCGATTTAACACCAGTTAACACGCGCCGTAATTAAAAATAACTCATTAGTGGGTAGACAAATGGCTCATATAAGGCATGACAGAAAATTAAAAGTAGTAGTACAGTGTAATCTGTTGCGTGGGCATGTACCTTTAATATTAAGAATAAGACGTTTTCAATCATTGTCAGATGCAATAAAACCGAACATGCACTGTACGAGTACAGTGAAACCCCTCTAAACCGGACACACTGGCGACCCCATTGTGCTTAATTTAGATGAGTTTCAATGTAATTTATTTCACTGTCCTGTTTGTTCATAACTGAAAATGACAAAAAAAATGGTCATCGAATGCTTATAACAGTGGAACCTCTCTAAACCGGACATTCTGGGAGGTCCACAGGGTATCCGGTTTAGAGAGGTTCCACTGTATATCGTTCTGGTAGTCTGGTTCGGTGATTGATCTCCTAGAGGTATTACCCCTTTGAACCCGAAAGCCCGCTATAGCGGTTTATGCAAACAGTGCAGATTCAGATGGGCCGGCTCGTAACGAGCCGTCTCATCTGGATCTGCACTTTTTGCAAGTAATTTCCATATTTTTATAACAAAAACACCCCCTTTTCATAAATGGACTTGTCTGAAAACCATTTTGTGACGATTGAATTGGTAACAAAATTAACATATCAAAATTCATTCCAATTACTTAGGGGTGAAAGGGTTATTAACTGTGTCTTAGACGTGTTAATCTCTGATCTCTGATATATAGTATAGTATGTAGTATAGTGTGAGGGAGCCCACTGGGCAAGGTGTGGCATGTGGCATGAACTATATGTGCAAATTTAAAATATAAGAATGAAACCGCATTGAAGTTAGACAATATTGTAGTAGTATAGTGTGAGGGAGCCCACTGGGCAAGGTGTGGCATGTGGCATGACCTACTTTTTTTTCACGCCAAAATTCAAAAATTCCAATTAACCACCAAAAAAATTCCCGCAAAAAATCGAATTAACCGCCAAAAATAGACTTTCTGGGATTTCCCGTCAAAAATTCGAATTAACCGCCAAAATATTGATTGGATGCGCCGCCGTACCCGCCAAAGTACTTTTTTTCCCCCGCACAAACGGTGAAGCGCGTCGGGAGGCGTATATAACGTTCGAACTGAACGCGTATATTGTTCGTGCATGTTGAGACTCATTCAGCGTACATCACCGCATATCGATTAGTTTTCTCGTGTTCGCACAATTCGTTTATCATTATTATTTGTAAAGATATGCTAATGGGTCAGGTGTGACTTTATACTCGTCCCAGTCAGCCAATGAGCTTAAATATTTCAAATTCAAATTTCCGGCACGAGTAATCATTTCGTCCAATCAGTTTAAATATTTCTGTTCACGTGATGAGTAATATATATACTCCACTACGTTTTTTAAAATTTTATTCTGACTTATCGTCGTTGTAGCAGGACGTTCTGTTGCGTATTTAAAGTGATTTATACGGAAAGTGTGTTTTAGTGCAACCATTACAGAGTTGTGCTAAACAGTGCAGTGACGTCCATCCACTTTTAACACGTGGTGGAATATAGTGTATTTGTTATTGTGCATTTTGTTGGAATAACTTGCGGAAGTGACTTTGTTAAGTGTATCTGGGTGACGGCTTTAGCACATGTTGGTTACAGTGCGTGCCAGTGGACTTTCATTAGGACACGTTCGAAGGAAAACAAAGGTACGTTGCTATTATATGTTCTTACCTTTAATCTAGTGTCGGCGTGCTGAATCCATGAGTTCAATCCATAGTCGTCGTTGTGCCGTTAAACGCTTTATATTCCCAGGTTAATTTTCGGAAAATACTCCTGTTTCCTCCACATATTATGGCATCGAGAGCATTAATTCCATAACGAAGCCGGAATTTCGTATCACGCGTATAACACAGGCCATTCACACAGTGTAAACGACTATCACTCCGGTTTCCTGTACACCCGGACACATACTGAGTTTGAGATTCAAATGCGGAATTCCATTAGGTATCACGTATAACATGCACGAGTAATACTTGAACACTCGAACACTGAATTTATCCGCATACCTTATCATGAAAACCTAAACGTAATTCCGTAGCACATTTCTATTCCCGCCTAATTTTGTGGAAAAAACACTTGAACACTCGAACACTCGAAACGTCTCCATAACGCATCATTTCAGAATTTCGACTACATAATATTATAACACACGCACGCACCAGTATCCCCGTCTCCATAACACATGCTTTATCTGTCCGCGTTAATTTCAGACTTTCCTCGCCATTTACGGAAAAAACATTTGAATCTTTCGAAATACATTTAATTTTCATAACAAACATTCGTGTATTGGCCGCGTTGATGTGATGTTTTAAACATATCACTCACGAATACTGAATAACAAACGCTCCTGTATGGGCTTCGTCAATTTATGCCAACTTTCAGCAACTTAGACTTTCCGAAATAATTTGCTGCAAAATACGGCTACTCCCAATGGATTCAGAAACACGTTATGTCAGACACACATATACATAGATTAATGGGCGTAGCGTGACAAATTTTTCAATGGGTTCATTGTATCGTTACACAAGACGTTGTATAGGTTTGCATATTTTAACTTAACCTGGATACATATTCGCTTTTAAAACCGCAAGTTATAGAAACGCCTGCACCCCTGCAAATATAACATGGATTATTCCAACTAGCGAAAATATAATAACTCTTAAACTACTGGTCTTATGATCACCAAATTTTGTACTTAGATACACATAGTCAATGCCTATTTTATTAAAGAAAAAACCCAAAATACCCAGTATTACGCACACGTTAATTAGCAGACTGAAACAAAAGAAAATAGTAATTATGCCATATATTTTTATCAGTTCAGCATGTTGTTATCAAATTTGGTATGTATACTGGCGTACATATGCCGTTGCGGATTAAAGCAAAAACAATACCCAGTATTACGCACACGTTAATTGGCAGACTGAAACAATAGAAAACAGTAATTAGGCCGTAACTTTATAACCGTTGGTCCGTTCATCCTCAAATGTAGTGTGCATCTAGTGTTAAACATGTACTACCGTATGAGAGGAAAAGGAATACCATAATTACGCGGACGCCAATTAGTGAAGGAAAAACAATAGAAAACAGTAATTAGGCCGTAACTTTATAACCGTTGGTCCGTTCATCCTCAAATGTAGTGTGCATCTAGTGTTAAACATGTACTACCGTATGAGTGGAAAAGGAATACCATAATTACGCGGACGCCAATTAGTGAAGGAAAAACAATAGAAAACAGTAATTATGCCGTAACTTTAAAACCGTTAGTCCGTTCATCCTCACATTTGGTGTGCATCTAGTGTTAAACATGTACTATCGTATGAGATGAAAAGGAATACCATGATTACGCGGACGCCAATTAGTGAAGGAAAAACAATAGAAAACAGTAATTAGGCCGTAACTTTATAACCGTTGGTCCGTTCATCCTCACATTTGGTGTGCATCTAGTGTTAAACATGTACTATCGTATGAGAGGAAAGGAATACCATAATTACGCGGACGCCAATTAGTGAAGGAAAAACAATAGAAAACAGTAATTAGGCCGTTACTTTATAAACCGTTGGTCCGTTTCTTCTCACATTTGGTGTGCATCTAGTGTTAAACTGTATATCGTATGAGAGGAAAGGAATACCATGATTACGCGGACGCCAATTAGTGAAGGAAAAACAATAGAAAACAGTAATTAGGCCGTAACTCTGGAAACGCTCTTCCGATCATTGTCAAGAGGTATAATTTGCCCACCGCGCATGCGCATTCCCTCAAAAACGTTAAAGCTATATAACTCACAAAATTACGTTTTGTTGATCAGTTATATTTAACGAGCTCGCATTACAAACTTCAATGAACTCTCATATATAGCTATCTTTTCTCTTCTAATGTGGTGAAATATTTCCAGATGGCTAGTAATGGCCAGTGCTGCAGTTGGTGCCGGGCTGTCTTTCTGGACGTGACTGAGCTGGTGGACCACGAAAATATCCACAGAGACATCATGTTTTTAAAAGAAGAAGTCCCACCAACGGTACGAAAATGTTCTAGTTAATGTAAGGACACGTGTAATTGTATAATACTTGAACTTCTAGGTGTAAAATAATACCGGATCACTCCAATGATCTGACACGTTTTAGTTAAAGAAGGTGCATACTGCTATTCACATTATTGGTATAAGGTTCACACACACAGGTCAAATCATGCGAGCCATGGAACTTACAGATCATGTCACTACATTTAAGATTAACGTTCAATTCAAAGGTATGCATGTTGCAGATGAGCGTTCAACCCACCACTCTTCACAATGAGACAGACCAAGTTCAACCCACCAGTAGCCATGTCGTTGCAGACTCTGATCAATCCGCCACTCAACCCGCCACTAGCCACGTCGACACAGACCTAAATGTATGTATATTTAGTGAGTCTGTGTGCTAGCTATTAATATACATTAACTATGAGAATATATATAGTCACATCCTATTAAAGCCATATGTTCCCAAATTGTCTGATCAGTAACAATCTGACGGACTATTATAATCCATTAAAATCCGCTGATATTTGTTAATATATTCACAGTACATCTCTGTATAAGGGGCTACAATCACATAGTTTATTTTGTTTATTGATCATGCACACACAGTAAATCACTGTATCAATCCGGGGGAGTCAATCCTATAGTTATTTTTACTTTTAATGCCTACATTATCGATTTCGTTCTTGAAACGATCAAACTAGTTCGTTTCCTGTTTAATAGTATCACACGATTAGAAATTAATATATTTTGCAAGTATTGGTTTGTTATGTGGAATAGTTATAGTTCCTTGTTGAGAAATATTTATCTACTCTAAATGTGTTTCATTTACAGAAGAGACTGTACCAATGCGTCGTCTGTGACAAACACTTTTTGGAGAAGGGCAGTCTGAACCGACACACGCGGACGGTGCACGGGGGAGAGAGATACAAGTGCAAGCACTGTGACACGGAGTTTAACCGGAAAACGAGCAAACTTCGTCACGAAAAATCTTGCGGCCGCTCTCCCGTGACTTTCGATTGTCCAATATGTTCAAGGAAGTGCTCAAATGCCTACAGGCTCACGCAACATCTTGCTACGCATACCAAGCAACAACCGGGATCTTCTACGTCACATCATGTGACGTCACAACAACATAGTCAACAACAGAAACCAAACGCAAGAGCCCGTTCTGACGTGTTTCGTTGCAGACGGTGCCCAGCCTCGTTTACAAACCGCAGAGACCTGTATATCCATGGTATGCAAAACCATTATAACCAAACTGGCGGGGCTGCCTCCTTACAAGACCGCCCTTTCGACGACGACAGTGCGCCCTGGGTCCAGGAAGATGGTTCCACCAATGAAGGACTCAGGGAAAATTATAACATCAATGCTCCTCTGATATTGGAGCAAAATGTGGAAGCACCAGTTCATTCCATGTACAATGTAGCTTTGACGAATGATGTGAATGTAAACCAAATAATGGACGCTGTAGAAAATATCTATACTCGTCAGCGGCACAGCTTTCGGATTAACTTAGCATTTGGGATAATCCTAAGAAATATTGAGTCTGGCGAATATAGATACTTTCGTCCCTACAGCAACACAGATGTTTTGCCCCAACCATTGCTCATCGTTCGTCGCCGGGACATCCTTAAATTACATAATCAACTTGATAATATGTCATTAACAGATCATATCCTCACTCAAAGGCCGGACACTAAATGGAAGCCCGTACTGGTCACCAACGTTGTTTTCAACGTATATTCCACAAACTACCCCATTGGGTATTCCATTGAGTTGCCGGCCTATATCAGAAAACACAACGGTTTGCATGCCCTCGAGAAGAATCATGGAAAGCCATACGAGGACAGTCTCTGTGCATTTCGTTGTCTGGCTCTTCGTCGGGGGCAAAATATCGATAGTTTGGAGACACCCACCAAACAATTATTTACACAATGGGTGGAGTACCTAAAATCACGTGATATCGCTGTATCGTCTTCCGTCAAAGAATTCACGGGTATCGAATACAACGATTTGCCCACGTTCGAAGAATGTTTCGAAACCAATGTGAATGTGTTTTCTTTGACGGAAGACGGCACGGCTCACTCGCAATACGTGTCTAGATGTAGATATCCTGGTCAACCGATGCTAGTGAATTTATACGAAAACCATTTTAGCTATATAAAAAGCGAGAACAAATTCTGTAAACGTTATCAATGTTATAGTTGCGATCGTCTCTTTAATAGAAGTGATCACTTAAAACGACATTCACGTTCATGTGCCAATCAAACTCAGTTTGAGTATCCGGGTGGGTTTTTCAAACCACCAGATACACTGTTTGAGAGATTATCGTATTATGGTATACACGTTCCTGCCGAGCTCAGAACATTCGAATGGGTCGCCGTATATGATATGGAAGCCATGCTTCAGAAGGTAAATATAAAAACGTCAAAAAATCTTGAATGGACACACAAACATGTCCCCGTTTCTGCGAGCATCTGCAGCAACGTGCCTAGCCATACTCAACCCACGTGTATTATAGAACCCGATCTAGACTCGTTAGTCAAACAGATGGTTGATAAATTGAATAGCATTGCCGAAAGCGCGCATAAACTAGCCAAGGTGAGGTGGGGTACCGTATTAAAAACATTAAAACAAGAATTGAAAAAGTATGATGATGTAGATGATGATGAGGATGATGATTGTCATGATGAGGATGATGATAGTGGTGATGATGGTGATGTTGGTGATGATGATGATGTTCGTGATGATAGTGGTGACGAACAAATGGAATGTGGTGAGAAAGATGCAGAAATGAAAGGAAGGCGAAGTGTGAAAAGAAAGTTGAAAAGTTTGTATGGTCAGCTGAACAGTTACATGACTCAACTCCCCGTTTTAGGCTTCAATTCGGCAAAGTATGATTTGAATCTCATAAAAAAGAAACTGGCCCTTCATTTACGAATGCACGAGGCAGAGGGTGGGTTCGTTGTAAAGCGTAACAATGCCTATACCTGTCTGTCTTCCGATACTTTGAAATTTCTCGATGTCAGTCAATTTCTAGCACCGGGAACGTCGTACGCGAAATTCCTCAAAGCTTACGACGTTCCGGTAGGCAAAGGGTATTTCCCTTATGAATTCTTTGATGACATCACAAAACTCGACGTGACGTCACTCCCTCCACACGAATCTTTCTTCAGTACTTTGAAAAATTCCAACAGTCTACGCCGTCGAACGTCTCCAGGAATTCTACTTTAACAAGGGCATAGATGTCTTCAAGACGTCTATCTCGGTTCCTGGAATAGCTCGACAACTTCTCTTCAAGACAGCTAAAGATGCTGGTGTAAATTTCGCCCTGTTCGACAAGAAATCTTCCGATCTCTACGAGACGTTCAAACAGAACGTCGTGGGTGGTCCCAGTATTATATTTAAACGTCACGCCAAAGTAGGGGAGACATTCATCAGGAATAATCCGAACAAACGATGTCAACGGATAAGGGGAGACGATGCGAATGCCTTGTACCTCTGGGCCATAGGTCAAGAGATGCCAGTGGGTCCATACATTCGACGCAGGGCCGAACAAGGCTTCAAACCCGAACGTCGAGATAAATGGGTGTCCGCCTACTACTGGATGGATTACCTCAACTCCAAAGCTGGAACCCACATCCAGCACAAATTGAATCACGGATCTGAAAAACGAGTGGGTAGGTTTGTCGTGGATGGCTGGGATAGGAACACAAACACCATATACCAATTCCAGGGATGTTACTTTCACGGCCATCTCTGTCGCCTCACGAGAAAAGTAACCAATGACAGCTGGTTAGAAGAACAACCGCAAAAGTTGAAGAATACGCAGGCCACCACAAGTTATCTCCAGGAACAAGGATATAACGTTGTAGAAAAGTGGGAGTGCGACTTCGAAAACGATTGTAAGAGTAATTTTGCCTTGCATAGCTTCATCCGAGAACGCCAGCCTACATTCCTACGCAATAATAAGTGGAAGGTGTCAGAAAGACAAATATTGAATGGCGTCTTAGATACGTCTTTGTTCGGCGCAGTCGAAGTCGACATCGAGGTTCCCGAACAGTGGAGTCCGGAGTTTCGGAAGGAGATGACCCCCCACAAATATTTTGGCGAAATGTCTCCCCTTTTCTGTTCGACGGAAGTTCCGCTCGATGTCATCGGCGAACACATGCAACGTCACGTTAGGGACAAAGGTCTATCCGAAAAACCACGTCGTCTCCTAGTGGGAGGAATGAAAGCGCGCCAAATGCTGATTGCCACGCCTCTTCTCCGGTGGTACTTGAACCACGGTCTAATAGTAACCAAAATATACCAGGTCATGGAATATCTACCCCGAACCTGCTTCAAAGAATTTGTCGCAGACGTCAGCGCAGCGAGACGAGCGGGGGACGCGTCGCCAGATATGGCTATCATCGCAGACACCATGAAACTCATTGGCAATTCTGGCTACGGCAGTCTTATCATGGACAAGACTAAACATCGCAAAGTCTCATATGTCCAGGGTGAAAACGAGGTCTGTCTTCTGGTCAACGATCCAAAATTTCGAAAACTAGATTGTATCGAACCGGAGGAGCAGTACTACGAGATGGAGATGGCCAAGAAGAAAATTAAGCTCGACCTCCCCATACAACTGGGTTACATGATTCTCCAGTACGCCAAACTACGCATGCTCCAATATTATTATGACTTTATGGATGTTTACGTCGACAGGGCCGATTTCGAGTACCTAGAAATGGATACTGACAGCGCCTACTATGCCATTTCTGCACCTTCATTGGATGACGTCATCAAACCGGAAATGCGTCTTCCTTACTACCATGGACTGAATGGATTCTGCAACCAGCGACCGGTGGAGGCAAATATCGAGTATCATTGGTTTCCACTTACTTGCTGTCAGCAGCATGCTTCCCATGACAAGCGCACCCCTGGTATTTTTAAACTGGAGTACGAGGGACGAGAAATGATAGGCCTCTGCTCCAAAACTTACATCGTCTCCAAGGATACAGACAACTACAAATTGAGCTGCAAGGGTATATCGAAGCGCTTCCTCGAAAACCCCTTAGATAACTACAAAAAAGTACTTGAAACGGGGAATTCGGCATCAGGCACGAATAAGGGTTTCCGTGTAAAAGATCACGGAATATTTACGTACACGCAACAGCGGTGCGGATTTACATACTTCTATTGCAAGCGCGAAGTATGTAATGATGGAATCCATACCGTCCCCCTCACACTAACCCTCTGTCCAGTGCCGGGCCTGCGCTGTCAAGGCTCTGATGGTGAGCGAGAATAGGGAGAGAACACGGCTAAAGAGGGAGAATGTGAGGAAGTTGTAAATGGATGGGGTAGTGAAAGCGAGAGTGAGGATGAAGTGAGTGACAATGAGCTGATTGAAATGCTAGCCAATCAATTTGAAAATTAGGCGGCACGTCGTTTCGGGTGTTTATACATATTGTCTGAATATACACATTTCATGCCTTAGTAGTGTGTATATTATACTTATTGTATTTAAAAGTAAATGTGTCATCGAAGCCAATAGGGTTACGGATAAATAAACTCGTTTCGACCAATCAGTTTTAACTATCGAGTCTACATTATGGTTGTGTATCTATGTCTAGTGCGAAACCATTTCCATCCAATCAAATCATGTCATGTGACAACCAGCGAGCATAGAACGCGTCAAATTTGTCGAATCGTCATTGGTATTATCACTACGCGTGAAGTGTGTCACCAACTTGGTTTTGTAATGGCTCAAAAACAACTGGATGTATTAAACTTTCGATTAAATTATGACGATTTTCGAAATGTTGTATCATCAGAATGTGAAGTGCTGTGCGAAATAACGGATAGATTTTCGATCGTAGTAAAACGTCTCAACTCTACTACGTATATTTTGATCAGAAGCGGGAAAAAACATCTAAAATTACCTACACATATATTTGATGCCATCTGCAATGCGCGAGTCAGTGTTTCTTACATAAACGGAATGCTGGAAGAAGGAAAATAAAAGCCACGAGCAGCGAGATCTTCGTGTGGTGTTTCTTGCATAAAGGGATTTGTGGTGTGTTTCCTGTGGGACTTGATAATCATTTCCAAATACCATTTAAAACTGGATGGGACGAAACATCATTCCTAAAAATAGAACAACCAGTTGAAACCAGTTTGGATACTTCTAATATGGATTACGTTAAACGATGGTATCACTCTCCAAATACGGAATACGTTAAACGGAAGTATAAATCTCCAAATATGTTATTTTACCAACATCGACTTGCGACGTTTCTGTTATGGCCACGGGATATTTCGCCTGACAAATTTGAGTTAGCCCGTGCTGGATTATATTACACAAACAAAGCGGACATAGTTCAATGTTTTGCTTGCGGTGTTAAAATACGACAGTGGGTAGCGACAGACACTGCCATGAACGAACACAGCAAGTGGTCAGCGGATTGCGTATTTTTGAAAATGATTGGGTTTGAATATGATTGTAAATGAAGACATATCTGCCAATAAATTGGATTTTAAACAACTTTGCCGGACATGTGTGAGCTTTTCGAGTCCGTGTTTAGGGTTTTCGGATGATGCTATTTTTAAATACACATGCGTTGTAAATATTTTTGTACATTCTTATGTGTTTACATGTTGGATATGTAGCTGCGTTTGTGTTTACATGTTGGATATGTAGCTGCGATAGATAATAAAAATATATACATGTAATCTCTATGTTGTTGATTTTCTATATAATTTCCATTTTCTCTATCATACCCGTTCATTATTCTGGACAAGTTCGTACTACAGGGCGTAGCATGTTCGGGTCTGAACAATGAACAGGTATGATAGTGCACTTGTTACATATCTCCCTGAATACATGCTCCATGACGAGTTAACTTCTCCACGAACACACCCATACGTATGATGGTATATGTCTCCTTTTGACCGTGTTATGGACCAGATATTCAGGGAGTTCCATGGATCACCCGTCAATAAACCACAACAATATTTACAATTTCTATATTTTTATTAAGGGACTACAACACTGATTATATATACACGTATCATGTATACACATGTCATATACACGCATCATAGTATTATAAATATAATAATCGTTCGAAGAAAGATTCGAGCTAAAACTTTGTGCAATGTCATCCATTCGACGTCCCGCTAGTCTTTGGCGTAGGTATATAGGCAGTACAGTCCGCACATGTTGGAATAGTCACAATGTAACGTTTTAGTATTATAAATCACTTTTTCCCCGTTACGGGATATGCACAGTTTGAAATAATTGTTGTAAAATCCAGCACTATGCCCGTAACTATCGAAAAATTCCACTACTCCTGGCTTTTATATATAGAAAGCGCACCAGTGTTCACCCGGTTTCGAATAATTATCCGTATTGGCAATAAAACCGCACGGGTATTTTGTCAGTGTCTTTGGTAACTGATCGGCAGAAAACACGCCCACAACACTCGGTCTCATCATTGGATCGCATTGGATACAGCATTGTAATTGCGTGGTGTTCATTCCGTGACTATGTCTCGTTCTTTGTTGATTTCGAAGTAACCCGCTCCCTCGCTGTACACGATGCAACTGACGGGATCTGAAAAAACAAAACAAAAACATAAACAAATAAATAAATGAATGCTAATACCTTAAGCATATGCAAGTTTGGTGGTTCCAATTGAAGTATATGTACTTACACTAGTTAAAATATGTGTATATACAGAGACAAACACTGCAGTAATGACATTGGTACATCGCGATAACCGATTATATAACTCACCAGTCAACGCATTCTGGAACTGCACATCCAGTCTGACGTTCCCGGTCTTCACCAAGGATAGGTACTCTCCGTGTTGGGCGAAATTGGGCTCGAGTTGGAAGGCGAACAGCGTGGTCCCCGAGGCAAAATTAGCTATGTCCAGACAATTACCCTCGTCTCGATTCCATTTCCCCACGGAGGTGAATAGATTCGTAAACCCTCTCACCACGGAGTTACCTCCCGCACCGTCGAATGCCAATTTCATAGGATTGCCTCCCGCGGGTAGTCCATCGGCGTACAATCCTATATCTCGAATAGCACAATTCTCGAAGTTGAAAGGGTTAGATTTGTAGTCTCCGCTCACCGCTTACGATTTCACGAAACCAATAACCACACGGTTAGGCATCTGGCCTTGAAACATGTTTTCCCAGTGGAAAGAAGTGGATCCCGTCGCGATACTCTGAGAGCGACATTCCACCTTCTTGAACGGGTACTTGGCGTTGATGTTTTTCAACATTTCATTATGGCCGTAAATGACTGCTGGGTTGACTCTAACTTTTCTGGCGAGTAAGTAGATGTCCGATATCTCGATCTTGTAAGCCGCTGAAGCCTCACTCAAGCTCAGGCAGAAGGCGGGTGACGATCTGTTTAGTCGGAGTTTCACGTTCACTTGGTTCAACAAGTATCTGTTCATATTGAACAAATCGTGAAAAATTGGGCCCTGCAAATCTAACGTTTTCGAATTGGAGATGAATCTAGTCCTTTCGAAGAGCCCCTCATTATTTCCACTCAGATCAGTCACAACCGGCGAATCGGCATCGTCCATTCGCCACAGCTGGGATTGTATCTGCGACGATTTAGCGTCGGTCCCATAGTTCAGCAACGTATCGATCATGGCTCGATAAGGATTATAGTTACAGGTGTTGGTGGCTTTGTTCTGTAGGGACACTTCCGTCGACGAAAACAACGCTTGCAAGAACAGATTCACGGGCCCCGTCTTTTCGGCAGCCGCTAGAGCGGAGCCATCCGCTTTCAAGACATTCAGTTTCACGTACAGCTGGCGATCCTTTCAAGTCTAAGTAATCCATAGAGTTTTGCCCGCTGACCCGGAACTCGATGGGACTGTCCCCACTCACTTGCGATATATGCCTCACTTCGTCGTAGTACACGTCTGTCATGCCTACTTGGGTAGGTGGTAGGTCGAATAAACCGAGTTCCGACCGAACCCCTTCGTGGAAGTTTTCGCTACTGAGTTTCGACATTGTTAGGATCCGAAAATGTCTTAGTAATACTTCTTTCTGCCTCCCGTATGGCCTTTCCTTTTACCACCAGTTTGCTTGTTGCTACCACAGATCTGCTTTCTTCTGCCACCCGTTTGCTTCTTTCTGCCACCGATCTGCTTTCGTCTACCTCCAACTTGTTTCTTTATCTTTACAATTTTAGACCTCCGCTTTCTTCGACATTTCTCGGGGTTCTGAAGCATTTTCGCTGCTACCTCCGGATTTATATTCTCTCGTTTCAATTCGCTGGCTGCTTACTGTACCATCTGCTCGGCTGGAGCCACTGCCTTGATTGGCAAAGACGTGTTATCGGTAGAAGCGTACTTATCTATTGGTATTATCTCCATTTTCCTCGCACCGCCGCTCTGACCAAATGTAGCCTTTCCCTCAGCCTTTCTATCGAAGAACCGAACCCAGTGTTGCGGGTTCGGCACGTACAGTTTATCCATACTCGCTAAGGAACGGATATGATTTCAGTTGAAGCGTTAAGTTCAACGGATTATGTAAATATGTGGGATATTCACTGTCGTCGAGCTTTATACATATTTCGAACTCTCGCAACTACTTTTTCTTCACTGGCAAATAAAATGGTGTTTGAAGCGTGTAATCCCATTAAGATTTCTTGTTTTTCTCCAAACGTCTCAAAAGCGCTTTTTCCTCCCCGTTTACGATGCTTTCTTTGCATATGTCCGTGTAAATGTAAAGCTTTGCTCTTCACTTTTTCCGTTACGTGAAATTCTACTAAAGCCAACTTCCAAAATCCGTGTAATTGTAAAGGCGTTTTCAAATGCTCTTTGAATTTGTAGACACGATTGTCCGAGAAATATTGGTCACTTTCGTTGCTTTGTACGTAGATAAAGCGATCAGTCGACATTCCGGAACAATTATACAACGGGTTTAAATAGCACCGGCAGTATATCCTGGTACTTGTTCAACAATCGCTGCTGCTGTTTACGGGTGAGGCATTTGGAAACAAGTCTGCGAATGACTGTTCTGTAGTTGTATAGTAGTTTCTTATTTTGTCATTCAATGGACACGTTCCCTTCAGAACGTTGTAAATGGCTTCCAATATGGCTCGTAACTGTTGATTAGACAACTTCTTCAATATGGCTGCTCTTTGGTCAGCTGAAGCCTTTACGAGTAGCTGGAAAAACCCAAGATACGTTTAGACCATCCTGCGCGAGATAAACCAGGTTATGGCGAAGTGGGGATGGATACACTGCTATCTAAATTTCTGCTTAAATTTCTTTAAGTTCCTGCTCACTGATCCAAGAATCGTATTTGGGTGCCCATCCCTTCCAGCGCACACGATATTGTTTTTGTTTTCCTTTCTTTCGAGAACTTATTACCTTCTCGATAAAATACGTATCTTGTTCGTACGCTTTCTTGATTTGATTCTGATAAAACGTTCCAGTAACTATTTTTCCCGCATAGTCTTTCAGTTTGTATTGTGCTATGGCCGCTGACATGAAACGTTCATTGATCACAAACAGTTCTCTAGACCAGTGTTCGTCATACTGTCTCTGAAACTGGCGTCTCAAGAACGAAATCCTCACGATATCACCCACTTTAAATTTGTATTTTCCGTGTGTGATTGTCTTGGTTTTACAGTTCGCTTTGTTTTGGGATAGTATTGAAGCTTCCACAAGTCCACCGAATCTTTCTGCTTTACACTTTTTGGGGCACGCTTGATGGTTCTATGGTACGTCTTGTTATAGCTCTCGGTGATTTTGGGAAGTACGTCTATCCATCGATGCGTCTGCTTACGGGTCATATAGTGCAGCATCCGAGACTTGATCGTTTTAATTGCCCTTTCCGCGAAAGACGCTTTTACAATATTTTGTGTCACGAAATATACAACGCCTTCTTTTTTAAACAATTTCTTAACGTCATTGTTTACGTATTCCGTTCCCTTATCACTTCTGATATGTGTAGGTTGTCTCCCTTGTTCAAACACCTTTTTTAAAGCCTCAACCATTTCCTTTACCGTTGTCCTGCGTAAAGCCACCGTCCACACGTATTTTGACATGATGTCGATGACCAAGGGAAAATATGCGTAGCCATCATTTAGATTCTTATAATACTCCATATTTGCCGTATCCACATCACACTGATATTCAACGAAAGGCGCCACAACCCTTCTTCGCTTGAATTTGGGCCTGTCCTCGCGGTGCACCGCATAATCTTCCTGTTTTAATAACCATTTCTGTATTTTATCTCTCAAGACGAAACGACCTTCTTTTCACACCGCCCTGTACAATTTATCGAGCCGGCGTACGCCGCATCGTGTTCCGGGTCGTAGTAGATACTCTCTAAGTAATCTTCGTGCTTCATAGTTTCAACCACTTAATTTTCTTCACTGGTCGGGACGTAGGTTTCCTTTTAACGGGGATGCCGGGCGGAGGTGGAATGACACCACTCCCTTTCTGTTCTCTACAAGTCACTAGGGCGTTTGGCGCGCTAATTTCCGTCTGTGTTCCTTCCTTTTGTACCCGTCCGTCCTTTTCGACCCCTTTGTTGCTGCTTTGCACTGTAGCCTCTGGGATTGATCGCGTTTCGGGACACTCACTATCGGACCTTCCTGTCTTACACTTTTCTGCCAGCAAACGTTGATATCGATCGAATGGTAACAACACCATTTGTTGCATCGTGATCGTTACCTCCGCGAGCTTGGAAGCATAATAACGGTGTTCACTTACATACAACAGTTTTATTGGCTTTGGTAGACAAGATTATCTTCATCTGGGAATATGTGGGTACGCACTCGATAGTCTTCTTCAGCTGACGGTGAGAAATCCAAAACCAAATAGCCATAGGGCTGCGTCGTGGCGTCTTTAAAAGCATCCATTAAAACATACTTTTACCCAGAAAGGCTTGACGGGCAAGACATTGCGAAATGTCACGGGGATTTTTCATCAACACAAGAACATGTGTGTTTATATTGATGGTACGGGCATTTTTACCCTTGCAATATAGGTTTTGATTGAGACATAATAGTAACATGACCCTACATTTTGGCAGCAGCATATACATTTTGGCAACAGCATATACATTTTGGCAACAGCATATACATTTTGGCAACAACATAAACAACAACAATGATTATAATTTTATAATATTCATGTATTCAAATGGTGTAATTATACAGTTTCTCAACGATTGTTCCATTGTAATTATATAGTAGAAATACGCTAGTTCTATATATCGACCGGCGTATTTACATCTCGTGGTATAAACTAAAGCAATCTCTCAAGCTGCACCAGTTTGATGACCATCTTCTTCATTCTGTTTTTCCAATTGTCAGTTTTCATGCTAGCACGCCAATCGGCGCAGTAGATTTTGAGTTTATAAAACGCTAGTAGTTCCGGTGATATATCGTCCAGCGCATCCACGGTTGTACACCAACTATGTAAAACGGCATCTTCACCGACTGCTTTCAACATCTCAGCGAAATACATGTCTACATGCTGTTCATTAGTCTCCCTCAAACACGAATGTTGTAGTTGTGAAGGATGATCAACTATGCATATCTAGTCTGAGGCAACCAGTTTCGCTATTTATGAACACATGTGTATCTTCGCCGTCTCTCCTCAGAGTAATAGTAAGTGCGGCATCTACTACATACCGAATGACGGTGGATCGTGGTAACCACTCTAAAGCCACAAAACCATCCACAGTCCAACACATTTTAGAATCATCGGGATGTACCTTATAAGTAATACAATCAGTCCGCTTATTCACCAGAATTATAAATTGCTCGTTTTATGAACGTTTTCGGTCCTATTGAGATAATCCATGTATGCGTCACACGCATCTTCGTCAAATGATTGTGGCCACTCCAATAGCTTCTCGTCCTGCGCTTTCTGTTCTTTATCAAAGAGACGTTTTTTCACAGCGCATTCATAATCATGTTCTTCGCCAGTACGTAAATCGTCCACGAAACGAATACACTTCACTGATACGCGCCTTGGCTTGTTCACACTACATTGCATGTCACGGCCACATCTTGTATTCTCGAGTGGTACACGCTTACGTTTGATACCTCGTTTAGGTAAAACATCGGGGTTTTTAGTTGGCTGAACCGGAGTTTTAAATTAATTTTCATTCCATTTTGGTGTGTCTAATACGCAACAGAACAACGTGTTAATACCACAGAAGCAAGAGGCGAAGTGAACGCCACTTCAATCCGACTCTGGTATAAAAGTCACGACATACGTTCAGATAAATGACGGGCACAGCCGCGTTTCGCAAAGTAACAGACACCTCGTTGCCCCGCTAATGTATTTCTGTCACGATCTGGCAAATAACATTTTGACACGCCCGTCTCATTATCACATCTTTAGAAAACGACAGTCATGTGGGCGCCTAGCTAATGCGTTCTGTCATAGGAATGTCACGATCTCATTTTTAAATGGCGGGCACACCTGCGTGATTAGCATAATGTTTAGAAAGTATCGGACACGCTGACGCTCCGCTAATGTATTTCTGTCACGATAACATCTTGATTAACGACGGTCACGCCCGTCTCATTATCATATCTTTAGAAAACGACAGTCATGTCGGCGCCTAGCTAATGCGTTCTGTTACGATCTCATTTATAAATGGCAGGCACACCCGCGTGATTAGCATAATGTTTACAAAGTAGCAGGGTCGCCTGTCAATCGTTCTCATTCAAATAATGATAAATTATGGGGCGCACCTGGGCCATTATCAAAATGCTTAGAAAGTAACAGACACCCTATCGCTCGGCTAATGCGTTTCTGTCACGATCCCATTCAATTAATGATGATGAATGGAGGGAACACCTGACCCATTAGCATAATGTTTAGAAAGTACCAGACACGCTGTCGCCTCGCTAATGTATTTCTTTCAGATACCATCTTGATACGGGTGCGCTCGAACGAGTCTCAACACGCCCCAACATTTTCGAACGAGTCTCAACACGCTCCAACGTCACCGTTTTGGCGGCTAGGCGTTTCTCGCCTTTTTTTTTTAAAGTACTTTTGGAGCAGCGTTGTCTCGCCTTTTTTTAAAAGTACTTTTGGAGAGCTAGGCTATTGGAGAGGTGCGGGTTTTATTTTAACGAGTCTCAACGCGCGCGTGTCGACCGGCGATTCGCCAGTTTGTTGTCGGAGCTACCTGAAAGTTGTTTTTCGGATTCAGTGAGCGATTTCCCATAAAGTGTGAAATTTTCATCGAAATCGGAGCAAAAATAGAAAACATTTATCACCATTTATCACCATTTATCAAAAAAATGGTGGTAATGTGTGGGTATGTATTTTATAGTGAATCGAGGTCACTGAGTCCGAAAAACCACTTTTCAGGAAGATCCGAGGTCAAATGAAGATGTTTCCAAAAATGACGTTGAAAAGAAAGGTGAAAAAAAATAATTCTTCGTTATGTTTGACATCTAGTCATTATTCTCGAATTTAATCACCAAGTGAAAAAAAATCTACGAAATTCATTTAAACATCTCGTTCATCGGCGCGCGAGCGTGGTGGCCAATTTGGATTTAATTTTTTTTTTAGACGGAATTATAGAGCCAGACTATAGGCATCTACGTACAACATTTGGAAGATAACGGGCAATACTTGAAGAGAACCCTGGAACGAGTCTCAACACGCTCCAACGTCATCGTTTTTGGTGGCTATGCGCTTCGGCGTTGTCTCGCCTTTTTACTTTCGGGGAGCTACGCTTTTGGAGAGAGGGGCTGGTTTTTTAACGAAAGTTTCGACAGTAAAACACGTCCCGAAGCGTTGGCAGGGGCATCTTGGCGGAGATCAAAAACGCTCGTTTAAATATTGGCGGGAGAAAATTTGAATTTTGGCGGAGCATCCGTTCAAAAAGCACACGTTGTTTAAATTTTGGCGGGAACATTTGAATTTTGGCGGGTACGGCGGCGCATCCAATCAAAATTTGGTAGTTAATTCGAATTTTTGGCGGGAAATCCCAGAAAGTCTAATTTTGGTGGTTAATTCGAATTTTTGCGGGAAAATTTTGGCGGTTAATTCGAATTTTTGAATTTTGGCAGGAAAATTTGAATTTTGGCGGGAAAAAAAAGTAGGTCATGCCACATGCCACACCTTGCCCAGTGGGCTCCCTCACACTATACTACTACTTCAAAAAGCACACGTTGTTTAAATTTTGGCGGGAACATTTGAATTTTGGCGGGTACGGCGGCGCATCCAATCAAAATTTGGTAGTTAATTCGAATTTTTGGCGGCAAATCCCAGAAAGTCTAATTTTGGTGGTTAATTCGAATTTTTGCGGGAAAATTTTGGCGGTTAATTCGAATTTTTGAATTTTGGCAGGAAAATTTGAATTTTGGCGGGAAAAAAAAGTAGGTCATGCCACATGCCACACCTTGCCCAGTGGGCTCCCTCACACTATACTACTGTTCATTCACACAAACAATATATATTGGGTACAATCGATCATCTCCCAATTAATAGATTTACTTGAAACAGTCATTTCAAGCAGGATTATATTTTGTAAAGAAAACTTTCCAAGTGTCTTAAACTTGAAAACGAATGATACCATACTCACATTTGCCAATAACACTGGAGTTAGCTCACGCAAAATTCCATATATAAAATATTTAAGTAGGATTTGATTTACTTTTCAAAGGGTCAGTTCATTTCTTAAATTCGAAAACAATTAAAAGAACTCCAAATGTCCTTCATTTTCAAATTTGAAAGAGATTGAAAAAACGCATCTTTAAATTTCAAACGAAGGATATGAAACTCTCCAAGTGTCCTTCATTTTTAAATTTGAGAAAGATTTACAAAAATAAACCTCTCAATCTTCCTTTCTTTCTTAAATGTGTCCCTGACTGGATACATATGGTGCTTACTGGTTTTGCGACCTGTGTAGATCAGGATCTGCAGTGTCCGCCATTCCATCCACGAAA
>CM055269.1:108722841-108781605 GCA_029237695.1 Conchocele bisecta | reverse complement strand
TTTCGTGGATGGAATGGCGGACACTGCAGATCCTGATCTACACAGGTCGCAAAACCAGTAAGCACCATGTATCCAGTCACGGACACATTTAAGAAAGAAAGGAAGATTGAGAGGTTTATTTTTGTAAATCGGTCTCAAATTTAACTAGATGGCCGCGGCCTGCATGTCGCGCCTTGTGGCGAGGCATGGACACTAACAAAAAAGATATAGTATAACGAAAAAGTTAACCAAAAAACTTAACCAAAAACTTTAACCAAAAAACTTAACCAAAAAACTTAACCAAAAACTTTAACCAAAAAACTTAACCAAAAACTTCAAAGTAATTTGACCTTGACATTGGGCACAGGGGCCGCACGGGAGTGGGGTATAATGAAAATACAGATGACGATAAACACCCATGTGAAGTTTCAAGGTAATGGGCAAAGCAGTTGCAGAGATATAGTATAACGAAAAACTTTAACCAAAAAACTTAGCCAAAAACTTTAACCAAAAAACTTAACCAAAAACTTCAAAGTAATTTGACCTTGACATTGGGCACAGGGGCCGCACGGGAGGGGGGTAGAATGAAAATATAGATGATGATAAACACCCATATGAAGTTTCAAGGTAATGGGCAAAGCAGTTGCAGAGATATAGTATAACAAAAAACTTTAACCAAAAAACTTAACCAAAAAACTTAACCAAAAACTTTAACCACAAAACTTAACCAAAAAACTTAACCAAAAACTTTAACCAAAGAACTGAACCAAAAACTTCAAAGTAATTTTACCTTGACATTGGGCACAGGGGCCGCACGGGAGGAGGGTAGAATGAAAATATAGATGATGATAAACACCCATGTGAAGTTTCAAGGTAATGGGCAAAGCAGTGAGATATAGTATAACGAAAAACTTTAACCAAAAACTTTAACCAAAAAACTTAACCAAAAAACTTAACCAAAAAAAACTTTGACCAAAGAACTTAACCAAAAACTTTAACCAAAAAGCTTAACCAAACAACTTAACCAAAAGCTTTAACCGGACACACGTACGTACGTACGTACGCCAAAGTGCCGACTATATCGCGCTTTCCGCAAGCGGGCGCGACAAAAATGAAGGACACTTGGAGAGTTTGATATCCTTCGTTTGAAATTTAAAGATGCGTTTTTTTTAATCTCTTTCAAATTTAAGAATGAAGGACATTTGGAGTTCTTTAATTGTTTTCGAATTTAAGAAATGAACTGACTCTTTGAAAAGTAAATCAAATCCTACTTAAATATTTTATATATGGAATTTTGCGTGAACTAACTCCAGTGTTATTGGCAAATGTGAGTATGGTATCATTCGTTTTCAAGTTTAAGACACTTGGAAAGTTTTCTTTAAAAAATATAATCCTGCTTGAAATGACTGTTTCAAGTAAATCAATTAATTGGGAGATGATCGATTGTATCCAATATATATTGTTTGTGTGAATGAACTATATGTGCAAATTTAAAATATAAGAATGAAACCGCATTGAAGTTAGACAATATTATAGGGAAAGTCTGATTAGAGATTAACACGTCTAAAACACAGTTAATAACCCTTTCACCCCTAAGTAACTGGAATGAATTTTGATATGTTAATTTTGTTACCAATCCAATCGTCACAAAATGGTTTTCAGACAAGTCCATTTATGAAAAGGGGGTGTTTTTGTTATAAAAATTACTTGCAAAAAGTGCAGATCCAGATGAAACGGTTCGTTACGAGCCGGCCCATCTGAATCTGCACTGTTTGCATAAACCGCTATAGCGGGCTTTCGGGTTAAAAGGGTTAATACCTTTAGGAGATCAATCACCGAACCAGACTACCAGAACGATATACAGTGGAACCTCTCTAAACCGGACACCCTGGGGACCTCCCAGAATGTCCGGTTTAGAGAAGTTCCACTGTTATAAGCATTCGATGACCATTTGTTTTGTAATTTTCAGTTATGAACAAACAGGACAATGAAATAAATTACATTGAAACTCATCTAAATTAAGCACAATGGGGTCGCCAGTGTGTCCGGTTTAGAGGGGTTTCACTGTACTCGTACAGTGCAAGTTCAGTTTTATTGCATCTGACAATGATTGAAAACGTTTTATTCTTAATATTAAAAACTAGTGGCATACATATGTATAACATGTTTCCTTAACCGGCTGTACTGTTGTCGTCCGGCTTTGTCCTTGTGACCAACAAGTTCGCCCGGATCTACTTCTTCGCCTTCCACATGAGCTGTGTGATCATCGTTCTCAAGTAAGTGTCGCTCCGCGGGTCTTCTCAGTAGCCGATTTCACAAAAAAAAAATTGCCTGTGATAATGTAATACATTCAATATGATAATTCTGCATACTTTTAATCATTAGTAATTACATTTAAATATTTTTTAATAGCCAAAAGTTTGTCGGCAGAAAAACGTGGAACAGACGGTAGATGGCCGCGGCCCTCATGTCGCGTCCGCTGAGGCTTTGATAGTATACCGAAAAACTGTAACCACAAACTTTAACCCGGGCGTACGTACGCCAATGTACCGACTACTAGTATATCGCGCTGTCCGCAAGAGGGCGCCACAAAAAATCATCGTACGAATACTGTTATCGCACGAAGTTTAGTGAAACGGGTCCCTTGTGTTTCAGTATTTTCGTAGCATTTATCCTGGAGGCGTTTATTCTGGAGTACTCCATACAGAAGACGGGCAGACTGGAGTCCGTGATTGAAGCCAAGATCAAACAACTCGGTCTCGGCATTGGCCAGTGAGTATAGCCTACTAAATAGTTGGTTGTGACTGGAGAAATGGGGCTTATTGGTTTGTGAGCGGTGTAGCTCCTGATCAAATAGCGCACTCCTGTCGACTGATAATAACATATTGCTTGTTAGAGAAGATGACGGGTGTTTCATTGATGGATTGGCGAACAGTGCAGATCCTGATCAGACTGTGCGGATGCACAGGCTGATCTGGATCTACACTGGTCGAAAAACCCATAAGCCCCATTATCCAGTCACAGACACATTTAAGAATGAAAGGAAGATTGAGAGGTTCATTTTTATAAATCGTTTTCAAATTTAAGAATGAAGGACACTTGGAGAGTTTGATATTCTGAGAGTTTGATATTTGATAAAAAATGTACCCGAGGGCCGAGGGCCAAACCAGGAACATTGGGATATCATTAAGGATGAATCCGAATCATTATACCCATGGCATTCTTCGTAAGACGGGTGGTGGGGGAGGGGGTGGTATAACATCACTCATATATGATCCCCCTTCATCAGGTCATCGAATATGCCAGAACTGGGTCCGCCCGAGGTGGACCAGATAGAGTTGGTGTCGGACGAGCAGGAGATGGGACGAAGTACGCCGCCCCTGGTCGACTACGACTCGGACACAGATAGCGATCTGGATCTCTCAAAGGAACGCGGACTCAAGTTCCATTTGAAAAAGAAAAGTAAGAATGGTCAATGATACAGTATTCAAGTTATAGTTCGAGCCTCACGAAAGGTACAATGCTATGCGTTGTGTCCTTGAGCAAGACACTTTATCCACACTGCTTCAGTCCACCCAGCTGTTAATAGATATACGTGTATATACAACATCCTTTACGGATTATGTGCAAGATCATATTTTATTCATATACATTGTTACATGTTCAGACAGCCAAATTTTCGCGGTATTTAACCAGGAAAGTGACTATTTAAATGGGGCAAGGTTGGTCAGGGTCACGCGTTTGGCAGTGATTTGTCATGCTCACCGTGATAATTTGCAAGTCTAATACAGTGGTACCACACTATTAAAATCGGTATAACCAGATTCAACTGTCAAGTAGTTACTTAAGTTGGTCATCATTTACATCACCAGTTACTGTAATGGAAGTAGTTTCAATTAGAATATGTACGCTATTGAACATTTATAAACATAATCTATTTATTTGTTTGTTTATTGGTGTTTAACGACACATCAACATCTAAGGTCATGTATGTAAGGCCGGGCAAATGGGTTCGATCCCGTTTTAACCTGTTGCACTGGGGGAGGGAATACCAAAATCAGAACGGAATATTTACATGAAGAAAAATATATTCAGCCCTTGAAATTACAATAACCTGACCTGGTGTTAGGTCCATACCACACCAGTCACTTGGCGGCCCCTTCCCCTAAAATAAGATTACGAATAATCGTTATACTCACATAAGGGGTATAACCAGATTCAACTGTCACATACAAAATGCCAAAGACGTATGTGAGGGCCAAACCAGGGGCCGTTTCACGAAACTTCGTACGACTAAAATGTTCCTAAGTGCAAATTATGATTGTCTGTAAATGTCACATTAACACTGTTTTCTTGTAAACAAATATTGGATTTACATTTACTGAGCATATGCTGCATCGAAATTTCAGTAAGGATGAATCCCGATCGTTAAATTACCCATCGCGTGCTCCCACCTGTCACTCACATGAACATAATCTATACTCAAATATGGAGTGCATGTTGTTTCAGGTCGTAAATCAGTGGAAGTCCTGCTACAACAGATGTTTGAAGGCGAGATAACTGCAGACGACGACGGGGACGACGACATGGACTACCGCAATAGAACAGTTACCTTGGACTCTATTCACAATCCAGTTGCTTAACGCATAAAGGCGGGAAACGAATATTGTCGTCTGCAGTTTTAAATTGTTCGTATGAAAACCATGGTTTGGCAGCACATGAGAATAGTTTCCACTGGAGACAATTCTATTTTGCTGTTAAACCATGCTTAAAAGCATAAAGGCGGGAAAAGAATATTGTCGTCTGCAGTTTTCAATTGTTCATATGAATACCATGATTTGGCAGCAAAAGAGAATCGTCTCCAGCCGAAAAAAGACAGCAGACGACAAAATTGAATTCAGTATTATAAGGAACCGGGACACCGCTACAATGACAGTGTGTGGTATGTGTGCAATACTATGTCGGGACGATACATTTAATTGTATCAAATGTGCACATGATAGCATAATTATCTCACATATGTGCAGTAGGACTTTACATCAAATATGTGCAATATGACACCAGAAGTATAGCAATAGTGTCCAATAACATGTCAAAGTACGACACATCAGGGGGTTTCACTAAACTTCGTACGACTAAAATGTTCAATTGCAAAACTATTATAGTCTGTTAATTTCACATTAACAATGTTTTCTTGTAAACAATTATTGGATTTACATTTATTGAGCAACATATGCTCAATAAATGTAAATCCATCAATTGAAAGTTCCAGACGATCCTAAATTTGCAGCTACGAACATTTTAGTCGCAAGAAGTTTAGTGAAACGCAAGAAGTTTAGTGAAACGGCCCCCAGAGCCCTAACAATAGGTAAGAACCAGACGAGGCTAACCAAGTCCCGTTATGGGGTTAGGGAGCATTCTCCCTGCCACCAATTGAGGGATGTGTTCTTGGCATTAACAAAAATCATCAGCAAAATGACAGACGCAGCGACCGCCTCATCTTGATTACGGTACTGCACATCCATCTCATAGGCGGAAGAACGAGAACATTATTGGGGAGGGGGGAGTGTGGTCTAATCGTGAGGGAAATTTTGCTAGGGGGATCCGGGGAATGCTCCCCCTTAACTTTTTGAAATCTAAGAGGCGTGAAACGCCATTTCCTGCATCCTCAGGGCCCAAATGGCCCGATGTTGCTAGAGGGGTAGGGTTCAGGGGGGGGGGGGGGGGGGGGGCATGCTCCCACTGTACATTTATAAAATGTAAGAGGCGTGAAAACACCATTTCCTGCATTGTCAGGTCCCAGTGAGGACCTGGATGTTGCTAGGGGGCTCGGGGGCATGCTCCCCTGGAAATGTGCTTTCTTACATAATTATTGGGGGGGGGGGGGGAGGGGTGGTGGCGGCGGCAGGGCCCAACCAGGCCCCACACACTTCCGCCGCTCCTGCATCTATACGATAAGACATCATAATATTAGTGTCATGTGTGCAGCAGCACATCATACGTACATGCGAGTCACATGTAAGCTGCACACCGCCACACTCGAAGGCGTCCACAGAACGGTGCCGACTCTAATTAGACTGTAGCACAACACCACAATTTTGTCACGTCTGCTGTATTATACAGTATAACCACAGGTACGTCAAGAGTGCAACATGACAGTTATGTCCAATGTGTGCAGTCTGACGTTACATTTATGTCAATGTGTGCAGTCCGACATTACATTTACGTCACTGTGTGCAGTCTCCGACATTACATTTTTATCACTGTGCAGTCTGACATTACATTTACATCACTGTGTGCAGTCTGGCATTACATTTATATCATGCAGTCTGACATTACATTTACATCACTGTGTCAGTCTGGTTCTGACTTACATTTATATGTGTGCAGTCTGCATTACTTTAGTCTGCAGTCGACTTACATTTACATCACTGTGTGCACTGGTGTGCAGTCATGGCATTACATTTATATCATGCAGTCTGACATTACATTTATGTCAATGTGTGCAGTCTGGCATTACATTTACATCACTGTGTGCAGTCTGGCATTACATTTATGTCATGCAGTCTGACATTACATTTATGTCAATGTGTGCAGTCTGGCATTACAATGATGTCAATGTGTGCAGTCCGACATTACATTTATGTCAATGTGTGCAGTCTGACATTACATTTATGTCATACAGTCTGACATTACATTTATGTCAATGTGTGCAGTCCGACATTACATTTACGTCATGCAGTCTGACATTACATTTATGTCAATGTGTGCAGTCACACATTACAATTGTATTTTAGCCCTGAAATCAGAATAATACTGATCTGATGCCAGATCCTCGCCACACCAGAATCACTTTGCCCCTCTCAAAGGCAGTAGGATCAGTAATAATCTTACTACTTTTATAATGGGCAATAACCCAATTCAACTCCCAGGTAACTAAAGAGCCAAAGATAAAAACGTACCCGAGGGCCAAACATGGCAAATCGCGATTCCTATAAGGAGGAACCCCTACCGTTAATTTACGCCGTCACGTTCACCCGACCAACCACCCAGGGAGAAACCCCAGTGACCCATGTATTCCCGTTCCACAAAATGCTGGCTTAACCTTTCAACACCACAGACTTTAGCTGTGTTTTCAAACGGTGTAGATCCAGATGAGTCGGCTCGTCGTCTCATCAGGATCTGCACTTTTTACAAGTACTTTTCATACGACACTCTCTTCTTATAAATGGGCTCATTTGAAAATCATTTTGTGACAATTCAATTGGACATTAACTCTTTGCCTGCTAGCGGTGAAAATATCTGCCTAACAAATTACGAGTATATTTTTTATTTCTCTCTGTAAATATGTCTTTGAATTTCATTAGAATCGAGTCCTCAGGAGTGAGGACTCCATTCTAATGAAATTCCAAGACATATTCATGATATTTACGGTGAGAAATACAAGAAAATATGATGATTTTTTGTCCGCTAGTTTTGAACTATTTATAGCCCACAAGTTTCCCAGCATGCAGAGTTAAATTAACATATCACTGTCTATTCCAGTTACTTAGGGGTGAAAGGGTTAATATGCTGTAGTATACTGCCTGTAACCAAACGGAAAGACATCCTAGAAATTACAATATTATTACTGAATCACACGGATGCTTCTAACAAGAAGTGACCATCCACCCACTCCGTACTTCTGTCTGTTCCTCGTTTTGCTGCCGACAAACTTTTGGCTATTAAACACATTAAACCTGAAAAATATTTAAAAGAAAGTACTCTTATCAATAACAAAAAAGTCACCCTCCCCAAAAATAATTATTTGATAAAATTCCATCAAATATTGATTTTATAGCGGATTTTTTTATTTTTTCCATTTGTGCACCGATTTTCAAATTTAGCTTCTGTTTTCTTAGTTACACCATTTCCAAGCTATCTAACCAGGTTTCGGAGTCAATTTCCCCATGTTAAATTCCCATAGGAAAATATTTTTTCGCAATAAAATCAATATTTGATGGAATTTTATGAAATAAAAAACTTTGGGGAGGGTGACTTTTTTGTTATTGATGAAAAAGTACTTACATTTAAATATTTTCTAAATTTAATGTGTTTAATAGCCAAAATTTCATCGGCCGCAAAACGTGGAACAGGCAGTAGTATTGCACGTTACTGCCCGCAAAAAAATGTACAAACCTTTTCATTGTACACTATTTAGTTAAGCGACCTGTTATCGACATATCACTAGAATACCGGTACCCGTTATTGACAGACATGTTGACAGCATATGCATAAAATGTATGTTAAATAAACCAACCACATGTTATATAATATTGATTTTATTGTGAATATATCGAAATGATACAATTCATATTTCAAATGCATAAGCAAGATAACTGTTTTATCATATATCAGTGATTCTATATTTTATGTACATCTGGTGTCCCAGTGTAATTTACTGACAAATCACACAATTTATAAGTTTTTTTTTTGTTTTTTTTTTTGTTTTTTTTTTTTCAGTAAAGAAATTATGTATAATACCAATCCATTAAGAAAACAGTATTTACAATTCTTGTTATGTGTGTTTTGTTATTATTTTCTGTTGTTGGCATACGTAATGTGCACCAAATGGGCATGTCCCGATCATCAATCAGCACAGTTCTCAAGCCCGTAATTCTCAAATCTTGTCCATTTGTAATTTACTATACATTGCATCTGAATTAAAATAGTTTAACATTGACATTAAACTTATTCTGCAATAAATTTGCCTTTTGTTGTCAAAAATACTAACGTTAATGTATCTGTCCCACGAAATCGAATCATTACCATTACGCTGAACAAAAAATGTAAAATCAGAGTAACCTCTCTTTCCTACTCTCAGCTACTAATGCAATGAACACTGTTTATGGGCGCCCGATTTATAAATAAACACGGTGGTAACACAACTTAAGTCATTGCCGAGAACGAGGCCGGTCTGTATTCGGAATTTTAAGGTTACACATTACATGCATCATTACCGTTCACAGTTTATACACGTCCATATGTATGTAGGTCGACTGAAACCAAAATGGGTAGATAGACACACTTACAACGTTGTCTTTGCATATTCTACCTTCATGATGCGTGTATACAGAGGGTGGGGTGAAAAATGGGAGTTTTTTTTTAAGAAAAAATCATTACCGTTACGGTCATTTCCGTTACAAAATTGTGTAACGGTAATGACGATCGTGTAACGGCAATGATAAATTACCATACTAACCAGTCAGTTGATGCGTCATTTAGATATAAACCAGGTCCCATCAGTTGTCGGTCAGTAATGGCACATTTATTCAGACCTACAACATTTATATATCAGGATTTAATTAGTAAAAGCTCTGAAACAACAAAAAACAGACACAGCTTCAAGGAGTGTGGGTTTCTATTGGCAATCACATTAAAAGTAAACACTAACTTGAAGTTATATTGTACAGCATATTCAAAGTATAAATATGTTTGTTATATATGCTGTATTAGTATTTTAAATAAATGGAGGCTGTGCTATTAATTAAATGTAGCTTTATAACGATGTTTGGTACATGTGGTAAAACACGGCATTCTGTTAGTTGCCAAGCTATTTTGTTTTGCTTAACTTTACTGATTCATATTAAATACATGTTGTTGGGTTACCATAAATGAGAAATTCCACGACTTGCTACTAAATTTCTCTGTTTCGCACTAATACAATTAGCTTACCATATTCTTGACACTTTTCTAAATAGATGCCCCTTCAGTTGTATGTTTTATGCCGTTGAAAAGAAAAAAATGTAAAGCTATATTTACGTCATGTAAATGTACGTAACAGAAATGACATTTCTGAGACCTCTGGTCCCTTGAAGTGGAAATAAAACAAGAGGGCCATGATGGCCCTAATTCGCTCACCTGAACACCAGAGGAGAATGTGACATTGAGTTCATGTGTTTTAAAAAAATTGTGCTATTTTTAGATGGCGGTCATCTTGGATTAAGCGATGACTCTCTTTTTACCAAATCTGAAAATGCTTCACCCAAGGATCTTAACTTACTATGAAGTTTGGCCAGCATCGGCCATGTGGTTCCTGAGAAAATTACGTTCAAAATCTCGAATAAATGGACCTTTTAGTGGCCATCATGGACGACATAATCATCCGATTCCGACAAATATTGCACCGGACCAATCGCCTCATCGATACTTTCAATTTGATATGACATGAGCATATTCGGCCAGCGGTTCAAGAAAAGATTTTTTAAGAATTTATGCTATTTTCAGACGGCGGCCATCTTGGATTAGCGATGACCTCGATTTTAACAAATCTGAAAAGGCTTCACCCATGGACCATAACTTTTAAGTTTGGCTACCATGGACCAAGCGGTTCATGTGAAGAAGAATTTTGAAATCTCAAATAAAAGAACGACCTTTCGGCAGCCATCTTGGACGACATAACAATCCAATTTCGACAAAAAATGTACCAGAGTGATCGCCTCGTTGATACCTTCGATTTGATATATAACCTCACCATATTCGGTCAAAAATAAAATTGGACCCCAATTTGACCCCACGGGCCACGCCCATTTTTGACCCCGGGGTCACCATTTTAACAACTTTGAAAGAGCATTGTACATCGATCATTCCTACCAAGTTTCGTCAAAATCCGGCTAGCGGTTCATGAGAAGATTTTTTAAGACTTTATGCTATTTTTTAGACGGCGGCCATCTTGGATTAGCGACGACCTCCATTTTAATAAATCTGAAAAGGCTTCACCCATGGACCATAACTTTTAAGTTTGGCTACCATGGGCCAAGCGGTTCATGTGAAGAAGAATGTTCAAATCTCTAATAAAAGAACAACCTTTTGACCTTTTGGCGGCCATCTTGGATGACATAACCATCCGATTTCGACAAAAAATGCACCAGAGTGGTCGCCTCATTGATATCTTCAATTTGATATATGACATGACCATATTCAGTCAAAAATAAAATTTGACCCCACGGGCATGCCTATTTTTGACCCCGGTGGGGGTCACCATTTTAACAACTTTGAAAGAGCATTGTACATCGATCATTCCTACCAAGTTTTGTCGAAATCCGGTTGGCGGTTCTTGAGAAGAAGATTTTTGAAGAATTTGTGCTATTTTTAGATGGCGGCCATCTTGTATTACGTAATGACGTCATTTTAACAATTTTGCAATCCCCCTACCTAAGGACCATGACCATGAAGTTTGGTGACTATAGGCCCAATGGTTACCGAGGAGAAGACGTTTGAAAATGTTCACGGACGACGACGGACGACGACGGACACATTGCGGTAACAATAGCTCACATGAGCTTCGCTCAGGTGAGCTAATAAAAACAAGAGGGCCGTGATGGCCCTAATTCGCTCACCTGACTCCATGAACACCAGAGGAGAATGTGACATTGAGTTCATGTGTTTTAAAAAAATTGTGCTATTTTTAGATGGCGGTCATCTTGGATTAAGCGATGACTCATTTTACAAAATCTGAAAATGCTTCAGCCAGCATCGGCCATGTGGTTCCTGAGAAAAAGACGTTAAAAATCTTGAATAAATGGACCTTTTGGTGGCCATCATGGATGACATAATCATCCGATTCCGACAAATATTGCACCAGAGTGATCGCCTCATTGATACATTCAATTTGATATATGACATGACCATATTCAGTCAAAAATTAAATTTGACCCCAATTTGACCCCACGGGCCACGCCCATTTTTGACCCCGGGGTCACCATTTTAACAACTTTCAAAGAGCAATGTACATCGATCATTCCTACCAAGTTTCGTCGAAATCCGGCTAGCGGTTCATGAGAAGAAGATTTTTTAAGAATTTATGCTATTTTTAGACGGCGGCCATCTTGGATTAGCGATGACCTCCATTTTAACAATCTGAAAAGGCTTCACACATGGACCATAACATTTAAGTTTGGCTACCATGGGCCAAGCGGTTCATGTGAAGAAGAATTTTGAAATCTCTAATAAAAGAACGACCTTTTGACCTTTCGGCGGCCATCTTGGATGACATAACAATCCGATTTCGACAGAAAATGCACCAGAGTGATCGCCTCATTGATACCTTCAATTTGATATATGACATGACCATATTCGGTCAAAAATAAAATTTGACACCCAATTTGACCCCACGGGCCACGCCAATTTTTGACCCCGGGGTCACCATTTTAACAACTTTGAAAGAGCAATGTACATCGATCATTCCTACCGAGTTTCGTCGAAATCTGGCAAGCGGTTCATGAGAAGAAGATTTTTTAAGAATTTATGCTATTTTTAGACGGCGGCCATCTTGGATTAGCGATGACCTCTATTTTAACAAATCTGAAAAGGCTTCACCCATGGACCATAACTTTAAAGTTTGGCTACCATGGGCCAAGCGGTTCATGTGAAGAAGAATTTTGAAATCTCTAATAAAAGAACGACCTTTTGACCTTTCGGCGGCCATCTTGGATGACATAACAATCCGATTTCGACAGAAAATGCACCAGAGTGATCGCCTCATTGATACCTTCAATTTGATATATGACATGATCATATTCGCTCAAAAATAAAATTTTACCCCAATTTGACCCCACGGGCCACGCCCATTTTTGACCCCGGGGTCACCATTTTAACAACTTTCAAAAAGCAATGTACATCGATCATTCCTACCAAGTTTTGTCGAAATCCGGCTAGCGGTTCATGAGAAGAAGATTTTTTAAGAATTTATGCTATTTTTAGACGGCGGCCATCTTGGATTAGTGATGACCTCCATTTTAACAAATCTGAAAAGGATTCAACCATGACCATAACTTTTAGTGGTCACCATGGACCATAACTTTTAAGTTTGGTACATGCCAAGCGGTTCATGTGAAGAAGAATGTTCAAATCTCTAATAAAAGAACAACCTTTTGACCTTTTGGCGGCCATCTTGGATGACATAACCATCCGATTTCGACAAAAAATGCACCAGAGTGGTCGCCTCATTGATATCTTCAATTTGATATATGACATGACCATATTCAGTCAAAAATAAAATTTGACCCCACGGGCCACGCCTATTTTTGACCCCGGGGTCACCATTTTAACAACTTTGAAAGAGCATTGTACATCGATCATTCCTACCAAGTTTTGTCGAAATCCGGTTGGCGGTTCTTGAGAAGAAGATTTTTTGAAGAATTTGTGCTATTTTTAGACGGCGGCCATCTTGTATTACGTAATGACGTCATTTTAACAATTTTGCAATCCCCCTACCTAAGGACCATGACCATGAAGTTTGGTGACTATAGGCCCAATGGTTACCGAGGAGAAGACGTTTGAAAATGTTCACGGACGACGACGGACGACGACGGACACATTGCGGTAACAATAGCTCACATGAGCTTCGCTCAGGTGAGCTAATAAAAACAAGAGGGCCATGATGGCCCTAATTCGCTCACCTGACTCCATGAACACCAGAGGAGAATGTGACATTGAGTTCATGTGTTTTAAAAAAATTGTGCTATTTTTAGATGGCGGTCATCTTGGATTAAGCGATGACTCTCATTTTACAAAATCTGAAAATGCTTCACCCAGCATCGGCCATGTGGTTCCTGAGAAAAAGACGCTAAAAATCTTGAATAAATGGACCTTTTGGTGGCCATCATGGATGACATAATCATCCGATTCCGACAAATATTGCACCAGAGTGATCGCCTCATTGATACCTTCAATTTGATATATGACATGACCATATTCAGTCAAAAATAAAATTTGACCCCAATTTGACCCCACGGGCCACGCCCATTTTTGACCCCGGGGTCACCATTTTAACAACTTTCAAAGAGCAATGTACATCGATCATTCCTACCAAGTTTCGTCGAAATCCGGCTAGCGGTTCATGAGAAGATTTTTTAAGAATTTATGCTATTTTTTGTGAAGAAGAATTTTGAAATCTCTAATAAAAGAACGACCTTTTGACATTTCGGCGGCCATCTTGGATGACATAACAATGCGATTTGTACAAAAAATGTACCAGAGTGATCGCCTCATTGATACCTTCGATTTGATATATAACATGACCATATTCGGTCAAAAATAAAATTTGACCCCACGGGCCACGCCCATTTTTGACCCCGGGGTCACCATTTTAACAACTTTGAAAGAGCATTGTACATCGATCATTCCTACCAAGTTTCGTCGAAATCCGGCTAGCGGTTCATGAGAAGAAGATTTTTTAAGAATTTATGCTATTTTTAGACGGCGGCCATCTTGGATTAGCGATGACCTCCATTTTAACAAATCTGAAAAGGCTTCACACATGGACCATAACATTTAAGTTTGGCTACCATGGGCCAAGCGGTTCATGTGAAGAAGAATTTTGAAATCTCTAATAAAAGAACGACCTTTTGACCTTTCGGCGGCCATCTTGGACGACATAACAATCCGATTTCGACAGAAAATGCACCAGAGTGATCGCCTCATTGATACCTTCAATTTGATATATGACATGACCACATTCGGTCAAAAATAAAATTTGACCCCAATTTGACCCCACGGGCCACGCCAATTTTTGACCCCGTCACCATTTTAACAACTTTGAAAAGAGCAATGGACATCGATCATTCTAACAAGTTTCGTTTCGAAATCTGGCAAGCGGTTATGAGAAGAAGATTTTTTATGAATTTATGCTATTTTTAGACGGCGGCCATCTTGGATTAGCGAATGACTATTTTAACAAATCTGAAAAAGGCTTCTCATGGACCATAACTTTTAAGTTTGGTACCATGGGCAAGCGGTTCATGTGAAGAAGATTTTGAAATCTCTAATAAAAGAACGACCTTTCGATGACCTCGGGGCCATCTTGGATGACATAACAATCCGATTTCGACAAGAATGCACCATAGTGATCACCTCATTGATGACCTTCAATTTGATATGATGCAATGATTCCATATTCAGTCAAAAATAAAATTTGACCCCAATTTGACCACACGGGCCACGCCCATTTTTTAACCCCAGGGTCACCATTTTAACAACTTTGAAAGAGCAATGTACATCGATCATTCCTACCAAGTTTTGTCGAAATCCGGTTGGTTGGCGGTTCTTGAGAAGAAGATTTTTTAAGAATTTGTGCTATTTTTAGACGGCGGCCATCTTGGATTACGTAATGACGTCATTTTAACAATTTTGTAATCCCCCTACCTAAGGACCATGACCATGAAGTTTGGTGACCATAGGCCCAATGGTTACCGAGGAGAAGACGTTTGAAAATGTTCACGGACGACGACGACGACGACGGACGACGACGGACGACGGACGACGGACGACGGACACATTGCGGTAACAATAGCTCACATGAGCTTCGCTCAGGTGAGCTAAAAATGACGAGAACAATTGGCTATACTATTATAAATGTACCAACTGGACTGTCACCCAATGGAATAAACACAGTTTAATGAATTATTGGTTCTACATCGAAACTAGAAAAACGGCAGCAATATCTACATAAAATATAGAATCACTGATATACATAAACAAATAACATATAACATAAACATAAACATATATACGAGGTGCAGTCATAAAGTTCATGGACTTCCTCGATAAAAAGTTTAATATACCCGTCACATTGTTCATCTTTATAGGACACTTACAGCTGTAGACGATTTCACCAAAATTGCAAAGTATATTTATCTAGCAAAGTATACTTTGAGGGAGTAATCATTTATTTTTCCTGAAATGAATCATTTCATATAGAACTAACGACTGCATATATTTGATGATTAAATGTTTGCAGAATTATTATATTGAATTTATTACATTTTTATAAAAATTAATAAATTTATCATTAAATTGAAAATTTCTCCCTCAATGTATACTTTGCTAGGTAAGTATACTTTGCAATGTTGGTGAAATAGGCTACTGGTCAACTTGCTATGATTTGAAAATAAGAACATACTTTGCAACAATCTGTTCGCACATATTGCGTAACTATAGCAACGAAATAAAGTGTGACACTAGAGTAGTTGAAAACTCCCAACATTTCATGAAATACCCGAGTTTCATAATTGTACGAAGCATATGGTCACTAAACTTTGTACAACTAAAATGTTCGTAAGTGCAAATTTGCAATCGTCTGTAAATTTCAATTCATGGATTTACATTTATTGAGCATAGGCTGCATATGCAGCCTATGCTCAATAAATGTAAATCCATGAATTATTTACAAGAAAATAGTGTTAATGTGAAATTTACAGACTATCATAATTTTGCACTTACGAACATTTCAGTCGTACGAAGTTTAGTGAAACGGCCCCAGGTGAGCGGGGTAATGGAATTTTTTCAACGGGCATTTATTTTTATGTCCGAGTCTTCCACCTGTGCCTCGCACCGATAACAGGGAACCCCAACTGGGTGGCTGATTACATCAACTTGTTTTTGATTCAATTTCCCACCCAGTCGATCACCTGGTAGAGGCAAACGAGGATGGACAAACCGGAGTGAAAGATATTTGATTTGATTTTATGGCATTTAACGGTCTGTCAACAGCTAAGGTCATTTTAGGCTGGGTTAACGAGGTCAAATCCCATATATATGTTACCCGTTTTGATGAGGGGTAAATCCCAAAATCAGAATTGAATATTTACAGAATATATATTCAGCCCTGAAATTAGAATAACCTGACCTGGTACCAGGTCCTCACCTCAAAATTAATAGGATTAGTACTAATCTTATTACTTTTATAATGGGTATAACCGGATTCAACTCTCACGTACAAGAAAGCCAAAAATGTATCTGAGGGTCAAACCAGGGATATCGGGAATCCAGTAAGGATGTATCCCACCATTAAATGTACCTTTCGTAGGCTCTCAACCAAACACCCAATTGGCTGATGAAGAACTATGCTGATCTCACAGTCAAATGGTCCTTTTATCACGATCAGTCTAGCTACATGTATAAACATGGGGACAAAACATTTTGATTCAATTTCCCACCCAGTCAGTCACCTGGTAGAGGCAAACGTGGATGGACAAACCTGAGTGAAAGATATTTGATTTTATCGTGTTGAACGGCCTGTCAACAGCTGTCATTTTAGGCCGGGTTAATGAGGTCGAATCCCATATGTTACCTGTTGTGATGGTGGGTTTGTTTGGTTGTTGGAGCTCAGGTCTGAATATTTACAGAAAAATATATATTCAGCCCTGAAATTAGAATAACTCGACCTGGTGCCAGGTCCATACCACACCAATGTTAATTGTTTGTTTGTTTGTTTATTGGTGTTTAATGGCCTATTAACAGCTAAGGTCATGTAAGGCCGGGCAAACGGGTTCAATCCCATTTTAACCTGCTGCATTGGGGGGAAAATACCAAAATCATAACGGAATATTTACATAGAGGAAAAATATATTCAGTCCTCAAATTAGAATAACCGGACTTGGTGCCAAGTCCATACCACACCAAAGCCACTTGGCCCCTTCCCCTAAAATAGGATTACGAATAATCGTAATACTCACATAAGGGGTATAACCAGATTTAACTGTCACATACAAAATGCCAAAGACGTATGTGAGGGCCAAACCAGGTCTCCAGTCGGGATTCCAGTAAGGATGAACCCCCGATCGTTACATTACCACCATCGCATACTCCCACCCACCCTAATGTCAATTGGCCACTTCGCGTAAAAGAGTACCGGTAATAGGATTACGAATAATCGTAATACTCACATAACCCTTTCCCTGATAGAAACGACTTTTCACGCCTCTGCAGAAGATGTTTTTTGAAAACATTGTGGGAAAAGGAGAAATTGCTTGTAACAAGCAATTTCTCCTTTTCCCACAATGTTTTCTACTCTATCAGATAATTTAACCATCATTTGACCCAGCATTTGGTTCTTTTATTCAGATGTTTTCGATTTGGAAGAGTCAAAATAAATATCGCAAAACAGGGAAAGGGTTAAGGGGTATAACCAGATTCATCTGTCACATACAAAAATGCCAGACGTATGTGAGGGCCAAACCAGGTCTCCGTTCGGGATTCCGGTAAGGATGAACCCCGATCGTTAAATTACCACCATCACATGTCCCACCTGCCAACCACGGATGCTTCTAATGATGTTGAAAACATGATTATGATAAGATCAAAGTAAATTCACCACTGCTTTGTCATGCCATTAGTAACTTGTTCATTTTGTTCATCTGGCCTAATATTAGTGCATAATACAATTATGTAATTATGGTGATCATGTCAGCCAATCACATTTGGTCTAGATGTTAGGTCATGTGTGTCATATCACTTTGATGAAATGGGCTACAACAGGGCATAACAAGGCTATATATGTGACAGCATATACATGTATATACATGCATGATGAAATAAATGTACGTATTTTTCCTGAAATGAAATGAGACTCGAAACAAAGAAATATTGACCAGAAAATAGTAAAATGTGGCTCTGGAGAAATGGGGCTAATGGGTTTTGCAACTAGTGTCGATCCAGATCAGCCTGTGCATCTGTACTGTCTGATCAGGGGCACGTTTCACTAAACTTCGTACGACTAAAATGTTCTTAAGTGCAAATTTAGGATCGTCTGGAAATTTCAATTTAAGGATTTACATTTGTTGATCATACAATAAATGTAAATCCAATAATTGTTTACAAGAAAACATTGTTAATGTGAAATTTACAGACTATCATAAGTTTTCACTTACAAACATTTTAGTCGTATGAAGTTTAGTGAAACGGCCCTAGGATCTGCACTTCGCCAATCAGTCAATGAAGCGCCGTTAAAGGTACATGCCCACTCAGTATGCACAAAATGTTCTTATTAGGAATTAAATAAGTGTATAATTATGTCACTATTCCACCAGTTCTAAACATTACGAGTGCCCGCTATACAGATATAATCATTTAGTAATCTGTATTTTTACTGATAGTGACGCGCGGACAGCGGCGCGGTGGTATCAAGCTATTTTCATATGCAAATGAGGCATATTTTTTATTTATTTATATTAATTAAATGCGTTGCCTGAAAAAAATATTAGTTTCGACAGATTATAAAGTATGATCATAGAACATCAAAAAATAAATACAGAGAATAAATAGTAATGTCCATTAACATTTTAAGTAAACATGGTTATCGCCCCTGATACCAGTGTGGAAATTTACGAACGATATAAAATGTATCATAATGCCAATCAATACGTGGGGTAATGGTGAATGAATATTTATTTTGCCAGAAAATGTCTCGGATAATGTCTCTGATATAAATAACAGTTTGTGCCTACGGAGTGGGCACGTACCTTTAACGATTCTTATTTATAGTTTTGATCCTCGTCAGGCTTCAAGAGTGCACTAGCAATTCAGATGTTTGAACACAAATGCCAAAAGCTTCATTTATCCAGTCACAGCCACATATATGAATAGTTTCCTTCATAGGTTCATAAGTCTCCATTGGTACATGCATTGGTCGCCATATTCTGAATGGAATGTACTAACACGTTCAACCCCTGACTACCTGACTACAGCTCCAAAATTAGAAACACTTTAGATCAAGACAAGAATGCTCATAGTAAGCAGTTTTATTAAGACCTGCAATGTTTCTCTTCATTTTTCAGACTTTTTCTAAAAGAAAATACTCATTTACCGATTAATGGAATAGTCTAAAACCTAGTCTGGAACTGTCAATGCCAGGCTTAGGGGTGAAAGGATTAACCTTAAAATGTGGGAAATGTAAATTGTCGTCTGCTGTTAAATGATATTTTGTCTTCTTGTCAATACACAACATGTTTTGACAGCACTTTAGAGTCATTTCCATTGGAAACTAGAGAAAGTGAGCAGGGGCTCACGTATACCCCCGGCCAGCCACTTGGACCAACAAATAAAAACTTTAACGCAAATATTTAAACCAGATGACCGCGGCCCGCATGTCGGGCCCGCCGAGGCATTTGATGGTATTTTTAAAAACTTTTAACGCAGATTTCGGACGCATGCACGGACAGACGCACGGACGTCGTGATCACTGTCGCGCTTTCCGCAAGCGGGCTCGACAAAAACTTTAACACAAATTTGACCTTGATCATGGACATGAAGGCCGCATAGGTGTGGTATGGAATGAAAATATTGATGATGATAAGGAAGTATATGACGTTGAAGTCAATCAAACTTACCGTTGCAGAGATAATGCGTACCCGAAAACTTTAACGCAAATCTTACGGACACCTTGGACATGAATGCTGCACGAGTGTGGTATGGAATGAAAATATGGATGATGATAAGGAAGTATACCGGTATGAAGTTTAACGTCAATCCAACTTACTGTTAATGAGTACCCAAACACTTTTAACGTGGACGGACGGACAAACGGATAGACGGAATTACAACAACTATGTACCCCTCGACATACTTCGTATGCCGGGGGTATAATGATTTTAAAGTATTTGTAAAACATGTTTTTGATAAGAAAATGGAACATAAACAGCAAAAAAAATTAATTTCATTAGCACTATAAGAGTTAACCCCTTCAACAATATTCAACACAATGAAGCCCCGTGCAGGCACCGGGGCGGGATCAACTGATCCTGAGAATACTGCTGCAGTAGCCATTGCTTGTCGTAAAAGGCGACTAAACTGGCTTAACGATTGGGTTCATACTTTCCGGAACCCACTATACCGGATTTGGCCCTCATGTACATTTTTGGCTTTCTTGTATGTGAGAGTTGAGTCGGGCTATGCCCCATATATAAAAGTAAGATTAGCGCTAATCCTATTACTTTTAGGGGATGGGATAAATGATGCTGGTGTGGCGAGGGCCTGGCACCAGATCAGGTTGTTCTAATTTCAGGACTGAATATATATTTTGATTGTAAATATTGAGTTCTGAAGTTGGGATTTACCCCCCTTGGACAGGTGGATATGGGACTCGACCCCGTTGACCCGTCTGCGTGTAGACTCCCTGAGGCTTGTACCTCTATGTCAGAAAAGCGGACGTTAAACCCTATTCACTCACTCACTCAACACAATGAAAAGTCAAAACCTGAAGGTTGCTAAAGTGCGAGTACAAAATACGCACAGGAATGTGAAAATATGCATTGATTTTCAAATTGAGTAATACAATACAATACAATACAATGAAATAGAAGAGATGACAAACAGTAAAATGTGGCTGTGGCTCTGGACAGTTCTCCAGATAAGGTGCGTATTGGCGTTTTTTAAGCAATTATTTTAGCTAAATACACAGGGTTCATGTTTGAGGGCGACATGGGCGAAGTGGTCGCTTTTTTTCTGGCCAAGTCGCCTTATTTTTCCCGTATGGGGCTTAATATTGTTTAACTAAAGCGTTCAAGGAACGTTGATTGAAGACCCGAATTTACGTCATTAAGGGCGGGGCTTATAGCTTCATTTAATTCATTGGTCGGCTTCGACTAATTTGATTCGACGACACACGTGAATAATTAGTTTCAAGGTAAATGGGAGGCGACTACTATCGCAGTCTATCGGCATACGACGTAGTTGTCTACACACATTTTTGTCAGCTTATGACGCTTTGTGGGATTACCATTTCCGAAATAAAATAAAAATAGCATCCAATCGTTAGCTACGATTGTGGGTATACCCACTCGAGGCGCCACCTGACGAACCTAGTCGTCGCCTACACAGTGGCCTACACAGCCCATGATTGCAACTTTCTTTTTCGCCAAAAAGTGTGAAATAATTAAATACGAAATTGATATATTCTAATGAAATCCTTTGATGCCGAAATCAAGTATTGTGTATTACATTACTAACTGTTTATTTCAACCAAATATGGCTAACTCTATTGTCACACATGAAAAAGTCTATATATCACGGACAATTTCGGCGATTTCGTACCTACGTAGTTTCGTCCTTTTGCAACTTTTTCCAATCGATGTTAACGTAACCCGATTTTTATAATTCAGTTTGGTATTAACTAAATATACATAATGTATGCACATCCAAGTTCATAAACGATATTTATGTACACAGTTAAAGAGGTTCAAATGGGTGGTAACAACATAATTTTTTTTTTATGCTTTTGAGATGATTTTTTTTTCAAATTCTACAATCTACTACAATCTACTACATTTGCTTCCCAGCCCCCCACCCCAAGGTTTCTTTTTTTATTTCTCGATGAAAGTATACGTTGTTAACGCTCACTTAAACTGTCTTCACGAGGTGGCTCAACATGTTGATGCCTCTACCCTCTAATAGATCTGCTGTTGAAAACATAGAGTTAATGTATACAGTTACACGATAACTATAAGAGAAAAAATCAGGGAAAATATGATTTTTATCACTTCTCCCTAATTTCCCCTCACTTCTCCCTATTTTGCCTGGAGGGAGAAGTGACTTCTCCCTAAATTTTTGGTCTAGATTGAACCCTGAATACACATTGATTATCAAAAGTGCGAGTACAAAATATGCACAGGAATGTGAAAATACGCATTGATTTTCAAATTGAGTAGTGAAAATACTGTCATAAAGTTGAAAATTCACTTAATTGAGCTGCAAAGAGCAAAACAGTGTTTGTTTTTTTGCAGCTCAATTAAGTGAATATCTAAATTTGTTATAATTTTTTTATCATTTGTTCCCTATTTAGCAATGAAAACAATCAATAACCCCCATGGTGGATCTGGCAAGGTGGACATAACCCCCTTGGTGGATCTGGCAAGGGGTTTTGTCCCTGTATGCATTTTTGCCGATTTTTGAGATCGCGATGCTCGACTACTTGGGCATACAATCATCAAATATATGCAGTCGTTAGTTTTATATGAAACAATCTATTTCGGGAAAAATACAGAGGATATTCATATTTTTGCAACGAATATGACATATATGTTCATAGAGTGGTGTGAAATGTCCATATTTCACGAGTGCCGTTGTGAAATGTCCATATTAGTGGTGTGAAATGTCCATATTTCACGAGTGCCGTTGTGAAATGTCCATATTTCACGAGTGTCTAATGGCACTCGTGAAATGTCGTGAAATATGGACATTTCACACCACTCGATGATAGGCACTCGTGAAATATGGACATTTCACACCACTCGATGAACATATGTCATATTCGTTGCAAAAATATGAATATTCTATTTATTATATACCGCTCCATAGAAATTAGCAGTTTTTAGACTGTACATGGTAATGAATGTGTATTTGCAGCCTATTGGCGCTGTTTTCTTTCTAAATACAGAATATGAATATAGATAGCGGAAGTAGTCGTATTTTCACCGGAAGTTGTTTATTTCATCGATGAGAACATATGACTTTTATTTACATCGTATAACTATGTATTTCATTGGTAGGTATATAATAAAAATGATTACTCCCTCAAAGTACATACCGTATTGCTAGATATATAAAGTATGCTTAGCAATCTTGGTGAAATCAGCTACAGTAGCCTATTTCACCAACATTGCAAAGTATACTTATCTAGCAAAGTATACTTTGAGGGAGTAATCATTTATTTTTCCTGAAATGCATTATTTCATATAGAACTAACAGCTGCATATATTTGATGATTAAAAGTATACAGAATTATCATACTGAATTTATTACATTATCACAGCCAAATTGGCTGTGATAATGTAATAAATTCAGTATAATAAAAATTAATAAATTTATCCTAAAATTGAAAATTACTCCCTCAAAGTATACTTTGCAATGTTGGTGAAATCAGCTACAGGTGCGTGCGACTACAAGGATGAAGATGAAGTGTCATGTTGGTTTCCAGCGATGATGACAGATGTCAGCATGCAGGCGATACATTCCCACACCTCCACATGCACAAACACCTGGTCTCGAGCCAATTTACGCAAATGGTGAATAGGTGGGTGATCTGGAACATGGAAAGTTCATTTTGTAAAGTCACAGATAATAATCAGACACGTTGATGATATTTAGGAAAGACAATTCATCGATTTCTAGTATTGCCTCTAGTTGTACGACAGGGAAAGTTCATTTTGTAGTCACAGACAGGTTGATATTTAGGAAGGACAACTCCTCCATTTCTAAATATACCATATTGCTGTAGGACAATAGTTGCTTCCCTTACACTGTAAGTTTCTAAATAATTATGTCTGGCTCCCTCATTGTTCGGTGGTGCTTTATGGCATTACCTCAGGTGATTGTAGCATGCCTGGATGATCAATTATTGTTTGTATATACATTTCTAAACAATGTACAAAACAATTAAAATGCGCCCGGGTCTGAAGATTATGTAACGGTTGTTTGTATACAATGAAACACATTCTAAACAATGTACAAAACGATTCAAATGCGCCCGGGTCTGAAGATTATGTAACGGTTGTTTGTATATACATGAAACTGTTACTGTAACATAATCTTCAGACCCAGGCACACTTGAATCGTTTTCTACATTGTTAAGAAAGGTGTTTCATGTATATACAAACAATAAAAGAACTCCGCGAAGAAGTGGCCGACATTCTTCCAAGCATCGTTGCACCACGGTTCCATACCTACTTCATGGAAGGAGGCCTTCATTTCACCCTCAAACTACCGCCCAGTATCACCGACATCAACCAGCTGCAAACTACTTGAGCATATTGTGCACAGCCACGTCATTTCACACATGGATGAGAGACACCTGCTGAATGATGCTCAACATGGATTCCGCAAAGCACGATCATGTGAGTCACAACTCCTGCTAACAACGCAGGATATTACAAACTCTCTCAATGCAGGGAGCAAGTCGATGCGGTTTTATTATACCCACTTTTTTTGTAAAAAAAAACGGGTATATTGTTTTCGTCACGGGTGTCCGTCCGTCGTAGTCGTCCGTCCGTCCGTCCGTACGTCCGTAGTCCGTCCGTCGTAGTCCGTACGTCCGTCAAGTTTCTTGTAACTCAAAAACCTTCACCTATACCCACTACGCGCCTGATATTTGGTATGTAGCTTCGTTATCATGTGCAGATGCGCAAAGTGAATTTGGATTTTTGATCCGACCCTCCATCAATGGTTTATATCTCCCCCTTTCGGACTCAGAATTTCCCATTTTTTTCCTCGTAACTCGAAAAACTTTTTCACCTTCATACCTACGACGGCCTGATATTTGGTATGTAGCTTCGTTATCAGTTGCAGATGCGCAAAGTGAATTTGGATTTTGATCCGACCCTCCATCATGGATTATCTCCCCCTTTCGGACTCAGAATTTTCCATTTTTTCCTCGTAACTCGAAAAACTTTTTCACCTTCATACCTACGCGCCTGATATTTGGTATGTAGCTTCGTTATCATGTGCAGATGCGCAAAGTGAATTTGGATTTTTTGATCCGACCCTCCATCATGGATTATCTCCCCCTTTCGGACTCAGAATTTCCCATTTTTTCCTCGTAACTCGAAAAACTTTTTCACCTTCATACCTACGCGCCTGATATTTGGTATGTAGCTTCGTTATCATGTGCAGATGCGCAAAGTGAATTTGGATTTTTGATCCGACCCTCCATCATGGATTATCTCCCCCTTTCGGACTCAGAATTTCCCATTTTTTCCTCGTAACTCGAAAAACTTTTTCACCTTCATACCTACGCCTGATATTTGGTATGTAGCTTCGTTATCATGTGCAGATGCGCAAAGTGAATTTGGATTTTTGATCCGACCCTCCATCATGGATTATCTCCCCCTTTCGGACTCAGAATTTCCCATTTTTTCCTCGTAACTCGAAAAACTTTTTCACCTTCATACTACGCGCCTGATATTTGGTATGTAGCTTCGTTATCATGTGCAGATGCGCAAAGTGAATTTGGATTTTTGATCCGACCCTCCATCATGATTATCTCCCCTTCGGACTCAGAATTTCCCATTTTTTCCTTGTAACTAGAAAAACTTTTTCACCTTCATACTACGCGCCTCATATTTGCTATGTAGCTTCGTTATCATGTGCAGATGCGCAAAGTGAATTCCCATTTTTGATCCGACCCTCCATCATCGTTTACCTCCCCCTTTCCGACTCAGAATTTCCCATTTTTTCCTTGTAACTCGAAAAACTTTTTCACCTAATTTACCTTGTACGCCTAGCGTCTGATATTTGGTTCGTAGCTTCATTTTGATGTGCTCATGCGCAAAGTGAATTCGGATTTTTTATCCGACCCTCCATCATGGATTATCTCCCCCTTTCGGACTTAGCATTTGGGGAAAGTGGGTATATTGCGATGGCGCGCCATCGACTTTTTCTAGTTAGACTTTAGTAAAGCCTTCGACAAAGTCCCACACCAACGACTTCTCATCAAGCCGAAGCACTATGGCATCAGAGGATCGCTGCTTGACTGGATTGAGGACTTCCTAAACAAACAAACAGTCAGTTGTCTTAGAGGGTCATCACTCTGCAACATCAGATGTGATTTCAGGGGTACCCCAGGGAACAGTGCTTGGCCCGCTCCTGTTCCTGGTATACATTAATGACATGCCAGAATCTGTTACATCCACTGTACGGTTGTTCGCTGATGACAGCTTGCTCCACAGAAAGATAAAGTCCCCAGCTGATTCTGCAGCATTACAAAATGACTTAGACCAGTTACAGCGGTGGGAATCTCAATGGCAGATAAGCTTCAACCCGGACAAATGCGAGGTAATCCGCATAACCAACAAGCAGCATCCAATTGAAGCCAACTACCAGATCCGTGGACAAGATCTAGCTCTGTCACCAGCCTCCAAATACCTGGGAGTTACAATTAGCTCCACCCTCTCATGGAATAAACACATCGACAACACTGCGAAGAAAGCCAACAATGCACTGGGTTTTGTCAGGAGGAATACATACAGCTGCTCTAAAAGTGTGAAGGAACAGTGCTATAAGACACTTGTGTGTCCAATATTAGAGATGCGTCACCTGTATGGGATCCCCACACGTAGCGTAATATCGACAAACTTGAATCCTTGCAGAGGAGGGCAGCACGCTATGTGACAGGCGACTACAGCAGGCAAAGCAGTGTTACATCAATGCAATCAGACCTCAACTGGCTCACACTCCAGGAAAGGCGCCACCAAGCAAAGCTGGTAATGATGTACTGGCTAGTCAACAATTTGATCGCCATCCCCCCAGCATTATACTTCATCCAAGCTTCATCTAGAGTAACCAGAAGGCACACCATCAGATTTGCTATTCCGCATTCTTCTTCCAATACACACCAGGCTTCATTCTTCACCAGCACCATACGGCTCTGGAACAGTCTACCAGCGTGTGTCATAAGTGGCTCCCACCTTGATAACATTCAAGAGTGGGCTGTCGGCCGTGTAGGACCCACGACAGTGCCTGATTTTAACTGTAACATATCCGCTATTTTAACGTTCATGAGCGATGTCCTTGACGGCTCATGTACAAAGTCACCGTTCGAGAATACTCGGATACCTGAGGGGTGAACGTATTGGAAGAAGAAGAATAATTGACCATCCAAGGCACGCTATAATCACCTGTGGGCATTACTGGATTGGGCACCAGTCTGTAGCTTGTTATTTGTTTGGTTAAGAAATACAATGTAGTTGATCAGGGGGCCGTTTCATTAAACTTTGTACGACTAAAATGTTTGTAAGTGCAAAATTATGATAGTCTGTAAATTCCACATTAACATTTTCCTGTAAACAATTATTAGATTTACATTTATTGAGCATAGGCTGCATATGCTCAATAAATGTAAATCCATCAATTGAAATTTCCAGACGATCCTAAATTTGCACTTACGAACATTTAGTCAACAAAGTTTAGTGAAACGGCCCCATGGTGTGCAACTCCTATTACAGATGTGGGGTAACTCCAGCTCATAACCTAGATACATGTACGACTGGCAGTGTCCACAGAATTTTGAAAACCCCAATTCCCTGATATTTCCCTGAATTGCCACAATTTTCCACGATTATATTATCAACGCTGACGAATGTAATTGCCACATTATGCATTTGATTGTATTGATATATAAATGTCATTCAAATGTACTTTTTAAAATTTTAATTACTGGTCAATTTTTTGTTTTCGCAAATTCCCTGATTTTCGGCTATTTTAGCAAATTCCTTGATTTTATCCATAAATTTTCGCTGCTTTCCAAATTTTCCAGAGTCTATGGCCGCCCTGGCTAGGCTTTACATGTTTCTAACTGGGTTACCACCGCATGCTTGGTGTTAGTAGATTGTGTTACAACAGTGCTCCAGATAAGGTGCGTATTGGCGTATTTTACGCAATTATTTTAGCTGAATACGCATTGATTATCAAAAGTGGGAGTGAAAAATATGCACAGCAATGCGAAAATACGCATTGATTTTCACATTGAGTAATGAAAATACATGTACTGTCATAAAGTTTAAAACTCACATAGTTGAGCTGCAAAAAGCAAACAGTTTAATGTTTAATGTTTAATGAATGTTTAAATTTGTTATATATTTTTTTATCATTTGTTCCCTATTTAGTAATGAAGAAGATCAATAATTCATTTGTAAAAGTAAAATACACAATGATTTTTAAATCAGGGGGTATAGTACGCTTTAGACACAAAGCTTATCTGGAGCTCTGTTACAATTAAAATTGGTTAGACTATGTAGTTGCATACGTGGATTGAAGACAGTTTGTTTGTTTGTTTATTAGTGTTTAACGGCCTATCAACAGCTAAGGTCATTTAAGGCCGGGCAAACGGGTTCGATCCCATTTTAACCTGCTGCATTGGGGGAAAAATCCCAAAATCAGAACGGAATATTTACATCGAGAACAAATATATTCAGCCCTGAAATTAAAATAACCTGACCTTGTGCCAGGTCCATACCACACCAAGTTACTTGGCCCCTTCCCCTAAAATAGAATTACGAATATCGTAATACTCACATAAGGGGCATAACCAGATTCAACTGTCACATACAAAATGCCAACGAATTATGTGAGGGCCAAACCAGGTCTCCAGTCGGGATTCCAGTAAGGATGAACCCCGATCGTTAAATTACCCATCGCGTGCTCCCACCTGCCACCCGCGGATTGAAGACAGACAAGGCTTTGCTGTCTTAAAGGTACATGCCCACTCAGTAGGCACAAACTGTTCTTTATAGGAATTAAGTAAGTGTGTAATTGTGTCACTATTCCATCAGTTCTAACAATTACGAGTGCTATACAGATATAATCATTTAGTAATATTTATTTTACTGATAGTGACTTGCGGTGGTATCAGGCTATTTTCATATGCAAATGAGGCATGATATTTTTTAATTATTTATACTAATTAAATGTGTCACCTGAAAAAATGATATTTTCGATTGATTATAAAGTGTGATCATTGCACATCAAACAAGAAATGCGTCTGTCGAACGCTGATGCCACCTGCAGCATATTTGAGAAACTGTGACAAAGTGGTTAACCGAAAAGTTCTTACAGTACTATACTTATGTGGCTTATCACATGTTAAATATTAGCCACATAAAACGATTTTTAGCCACATAAAAGGATTTTTTAGGTGGCTAATTGTAACCAACCCTATCCTTTACCAAGTCCATAACCCTGTGGGGCTAGCCACATAAGTACCCTAATGTGTGCCCGGACAGCCGGACAGACGAACGGTCTAAACACTATATGCCACCCGTTTCTTCGAAACCCGGTGGCATAAAAATAAATGCAGAAAATAAATAGCATTGTCCGTTAACATTGTAAGGAAACACAGTTATCGCCCCTGATATGAGTGTGAAAATTTACGTCTATATAAAATGTATAATAATGTCAACAATACGTGGGTTAATGGTGAATGAATGTTTATTCTGTCAGAAATTGTCTCAGTTGGTGTCTCTGATATAAAGAACATTTTGCGTGCCTACTGAGTGCAAGGCTCCAGATAAGCTGCGTATTTGGTTAAATACCCACTTGAAATTGCCAAAAACCCAATTGAAATCAGAAGTAGCGAGTATCAAAAAGCAATACAGATTTTATGATACCTTTATCATGCTGCAGAAAACAATAAACAGAACACAAATATTGCATATTTTTCTTATTTTCTATGAAAAAACATCTTGGTATTTCATTAGAATTGTCACCAAGGAGACAATTCTAATGAAATGCCAAGACGTGTTTTCATTTTGAAGCAAAGTATTCAATAATTGCGGTCTGTTGATGTGTAAACAGTAGTGTGATTTTATTTTACCCAATTAAAATTCTGAAATACCCAATTGCTTCAGAAATGATAGAGTAACAATACTCAACTAGATTGGTCAGTAAGCGAGGATTACGGAATACCCCCCGCGTGTGCCCAGATACCCCTAAAATATGTAAAAAATTCCAAGTGTGTGGGCTTGTGACATTGACTCTGGGCTTAGCGGGAGCGGCATGAACGTGAATTTGTCACAGGGTGGTAGGGGTCCATTCGAGCAATGAGTGTGTGAAATGTGAAGCAGATCCGAGCAAGGAAATAGAAGTTATAACCGATTTCTCTGATGCCAAGTTGTGTAAAAAGACTAAGTATGTGAGCTTGACCTCGAGATCAGCAGGAATTTGGCACAGCATGATAGTAGAGCCTTAGAGGAATGCATGCATGAAATATTAAGAATTTTCGATGAAAGAAATAGAAGTCGTAACATATTTCTCTGATGTTAAGTTTTGTAAAGATACTAAGTATGTGACCTTGACCTTGGGATCACCGGAGGTTGGACGGTCGTAGATTTGTCACAGCATGATAGTACAACCTTAGAGCAATGCACAAGTGAAATATTAAGAATTTTCAATGAAGGAAATAGAAATTATAACTTATTTCTCTGATGTTAAGTTTTGTAAAGAGACTAAGTATTTGAGCTTGACCTTGGGATCAGCGGGGGTTGGACAGTCGTGGATTTGGCACAGCATGGTAGTAGAGCCTTACAGGAATGCATGTGTGAAATATTAAGCATTTTAGATGAAGGAAATAGAAGTTATAACAATATTTCTCTGATGTTAAGTTTTGTAAAGAGACTAAGTATTTGACCTTGGTGGGGTTGGACGGTCGTGAATTTGGCACAGCATGGTAGTAGAGCCTTACAGGAATGCATGTGTGAAATATTAAGCATATTAGATGAAGGAAATAGAAGTTATAACAATATTTCTCTGATGTTAAGTTTTGTAAAGAGACGTATTTGACCTTGACCTTGGGAGCAGCGGGGGTTGGAAGGTCGTGGATTTGGCACAGCATGGTAGTAGAGCCTTACAGGAATGCATGTGTGAAATATTAAGCATTTTAGATGAAGGAAATAGAAGTTATAACAATATTTCTCTGATGTTAAGTTTTGTAAAGAGACGTATTTGACCTTGACCTTGGGAGCAGCGGGGGTTGGACGGTCGTGGATTTGGCACAGTATGGTAGTAGAGCCTTACAGGAATACATGTGTGAAATATTGAGCATTTTAGATGAAGGAAATAGAAATAGAAGTTACAACAATATTTCTCTGATGTTAAGTTTAGACTAAGTATTTGACCTTGACCTTGAGAGCAGCAGGGGTTGGACGGTCGTGGATTTGGCACAGCATGGTAGTAGAGCCTTACAGGAATGCATGTGTGAAATATTGAGCATTTTAGATGAAGGAAATAGAAGTTATAACAATATTTCTCTGTTAAGTTTACGGACGCACGCATGGACGGACGGACAACCCGACTCCAGTATACCCCCCCACAACTTGTTATAACTAACGCATTTGCCTTACAAAAAAAACGGACGACCTGGACGACGATGACGGAAAAAGCGCCGATTATAGTCGCACCTCTGCTAAAGCAGGCGCGACAATAAATGATGCCATCACAAGAAACAAAGCTCCAGATAAGCTTTGTGTCTAAAGCGTACTATATAAAATTATATACCCTTCGTATGCCGGGGATATAATCATGATACATGTAATAACCTGGGGGAGGGGTGGGGTAGGGGTGGGGTGTGATTACTATTAGAAAAGGGCTATTACTAGATATAGTTTGGGGGCATATAGTTCGGCTACATTTGAATTCTATCAGGGTTCAAGCATGCCCTTCAAAATAAGAGAACTTCCACTAAATTTTTTAAGAGAATAGCCCATTTTTTCCCCATAATTTCTGTTTTATATAGTGAAACACTTCTCCCTCAATTCAAAATAGGGAGAAGAAGTCAGACAATTTAGGGAGAGAATTTCGCCCACTTCGACCTGTAAAATGATCCCTGATCTATACTGAACAAGAATGTTGAAGGTCACAATATACGCCCGTCCAGGTGTAGCCAGTATACAAGTCTTCAGATTTTTTTTCAAAATCAATAGGCTTCTTCGTCTTGCCGTTATAAACATGCATACAACATTTGGTTATGATCGGTGAAGTAGAACTTGAGTTATTGCGTGGACAAGGATAGAGTGTGAAAATTTAAATGGCCGCCAAGGCGATAGAAGTCATCGGAAAATTTTCAAAATCAATAGCCTTCTTCGTCTTGCCGTGATAAACATGTATACCGAACTTGATTATGAACGGCGAAGTAGAACTTGAGTTATTGCGTGGACAAGGATACAGAGTGCGAAAATTAAAAATGGCCGGCATGGGTAGATAAGTCATCGGAAAATTTTCATAATCAATAGGCTTCTCCGTCTTGCCATGATAAACATGCATACAAAATTTGGTTACGATCATTGAAGTAGAACTTGAGTTATTGCGTAGACAAGGATACAGTGTGCGAAAATTAAAAATGGCTGCCAAGGGGAGATAAGTCAATATCAATAGGCTTCTTCCTCTTGCAGTGATAAACATTTATACCGAATTTGGTTAAAATCTGTCACGTAGACTCTAGTTATTGTGTGGACAAGCTGTGCCCGCCAGTACAAGGTGAATACATAATACGTCCCGTTTTTTCAAACGGGCGTATAAAAAGCATATTGATATACCGATACATACAAGGTTGATAAACAATGACATTTACTCTTCAAAAAGTGCCACAGTCACTATAAAACATATATGTGGCTGTAACTGGAGAAATGGGGCTTATGGGTTTTACGATCAGTGTAGATCCAGATGAGCGTGTGCATCCGCAAAATCTGATCAGGATCTGCACTGTTCACCATTCCATCATGGGTGTTTCACCCGTCATGCTTCTAACAAGTAATATAGATATTTGTCAGGCTACAGGAGCGGGCTATTTGATTAGGAGTTATACTGGTCACAAATCCTGTAAGTCTCATTTCTCCAGTCACATATAACAATTGCACATTATATTTCAAAATTCATAGTTACATTTAATTGAGGTAAAACATTTTACAGGCAAAATTAATGCTTATTCAGTACGCTGAACGCTGATTTCACCCAAATTGGTAAGGAAACGTTGAAGGATTCAGGGCTCCAGATAAGATATTAGTAATTGAGTATTGTCACTCACAATATTTCTGAAGCAATTGGGTATTTAATAATTTTAATTGGGTAAAATAAAATCACACTACTGTTTACACATCCACAGAAAGCAATTATTGAATAGTTTGCTTCGAAATGAAAACATGTGAGACAATTCTAATGAAATACCAAGATGTGTTTTCATGGAAAATAAGAAAAATATGCTATATTTGTTGTCTGTTTAGACCAGAAAACTAGCATATTTTACTTATTTTCCATGAAAACACATCTTGGAATTTCATTAGAATTGTCTCCAAGGAGACAATTCTAATGAAATGCCAAGAAATGTTTTCATTTTGAAGCAAACTATTCAATAATTTCTGCCTGTTGATGTGTAAACAGTATTGAGTTACCCAATTAAAATTTTGAAATACCCAATTGCTTCAGAAATGATGGAGTGACAATACTCAATTACTAATTCCTTATCTGGAGCGCTGTATATGTGCAGGCTCGTTTGGAAGCAAGGTATAGCTGATTTTAAGGGCATTTTTGTCAGCAGGCAGAACAAAATATTTGTATAAATATATAAATACTGTATATAACAAAGAGTTGTCAGAAGACAACGAAGCTCGCCTGTTGGCAGCCTTCACTCAAACTTGGCACAGTTGCATAAAAAAACATGATATTATATAACTTGACCTTGGGTTAAGGGGCATGCGGTGGACCTTGACATTGGGGTCAGTGGTGCAAGGTGGGTCGTGGGTTTGCTATAGCATAATATAGAATATTAAGATGAATGCATGTATGAAATATCAATGCGCTCCCTGAAAACAGAAGTAAAACAAAAATTTAACCGAACGTTAAGTTTATGAACACACTAAGTTTGTGATTTCTACAGCATGATAGCTATTCACATGAGGAATGCATGTATGAATGTGCTAAGTTTGTGACCTTGACCTTGGGAAAAGGGGTGGGGGGGGGTGGGTCATGGATTTGCTGTAGCACAATAGAGGATCATCAAATGAATGCATGTATGAAATATCAAAGCGTTTCCTGTAAAGAAACAGAAGTTACACAACATTTACCCCAACGTTAAGTTTATGAACATGCTAAGTTTGTGACCTTGACCTTGGGGTAAGGGTTATGTGGTGGGTTGTGGATTTGCTACAGCATGATAGAGGATCATCTAAGGAATGCATGTATGAAATATCAAGGCGTTCCATGAAAGGAAACAGATGTTATAAGACATTTACCCCAACATTAAGTTTATGAATGTACTAAGTTTGTGACCTTGACCCTGGGGTAAGGGGTGGGTGGTGGGTCATGGATTTGCTATAGCACGAATAGCATATAAGCTATAACATATAGCACGATAGAGTATCATCAGATGAATGCATGTATGAAATATCAAGGTGTTCCCTGTAAAGAAACAGAAGTTATAAAAGACATTTAATCCAACGTTAAGTTTATGATGTTGATCTTAAAGGGGAAAGGGTGGGGGGGGGGGGGGGGGGGGGGGGGGGGGGGGGGGGGGGGGCGGGGGGGGGGGTCAAGTATTTGCTGTAGCACAATAGAGGATCATCAGATGAATGCATGTATGAAATATCAAGGTGTTCCCTGTAAAGAAACAGAAGTTATAAAAAGACATTTAATCCAACGTTAAGTTTATGATGTTGATCTTGGGGAAAGGGGTGGGGGGGGGGGGGGGTGGGGTCGTGGATTTGCTGTAGCACAATAGAGGACCATCAGATGAATGCATGTATGAAATATCAAAGTGTTCCCTGTAACGAAACAGAAGTTACACAACATTTACCACAACGTTATGTTTATGAACATGCTAAGTTTGTGACCTTGACCTTTGGGTAAGGGTTGGGTGGTGGGTTGTGAATTTGCTACAGCATGATAGAGGGTCATCTGAGGAATGCATGTATGAAATATCAAGGCGTTCCATGAAAGGAAACAGATTTTATAAGACATTTACCACAACGTTAAGTTTATGACCTTGACCCTGGGGTAAGGGGTGGGCGGTGGGTCATGGATTTTCTATAGCACGATAGAGTATCATCAGATGAATGCATGTATGAAATATCAAGGCGTTCCCTGTAAAGAAACAGAAGTTATAAAAAGACATTTACTCCAACGTTAAGTTTATAAATATCAAAGCGTTCCCTGTAAATAAACAGAAGTTACACAACATTTACCCCAACGTTAAGTTTATGAATGTGCTGGGTTTGTGACCTTGACCTTGGGGAAAGGGTTGGTTGGTGAGTCGTGGATTTGCTACAGCATGATAGAGGGTCATCTGAGGAATGCATGAATGAAATATCAAGGCGTTCCATGAAAGAAAACAGATGTTATAAGACATTTACCCCAATGTTAAGTTTATGAATGTTCTAAGTTTGTGACCTTGACCTTGGGGTAAGGGATGGGCGGTGGGTCATGAATTTGCTATAGCACGATAGAGTATCATCCGATAAATCCATGTATAAAAATATGAAGACATTCCCTGTAAATAAACAGAAGTTACACAACATTTACCCCAACGTTAAGTTTATGAACATGCTAAGTTTGTGAACTTGACCCTGGGGTAAGGGTTGGGTGGTGGGTCATGGATTTGCTACAGCATGATAGAGGGTCATCTGAGGAATGCATGTATGAAATAACAAGGTGTTGCATGAAAGGAAACAGAAGTTATAAGACATTTACCCCAACGTTCAATTTGTGAATGTGCTAAGTTTGTGACCTTGACCCTGGGGTAAGGGTTGGGTGGTGGGTCATGGATTTGCTACAGCATGATAGAGGGTCACGTGAGCAATGCATGTATGAAATATCAAGGTATTCCATGAAAGAAAACAGAAGTTATAAGACATTTACCCCAACGTTAAGTTTGTGGACGACGCCGACGCCGACGCCGCCGGGGGTATGCCATAAGCTCAGGCGAGCTAAATGTATCATCACAAATAGATAAAATTAAAATTAAATTAAAATTTGGAACTTATGATCCTGGCACGAACAGTGATATACCAAGCCCGGCTAATGAAATGACAATTTTTTCGACCTCGGAAAATAATGCATTTTTTTCTCTCGAAACTAACAGCAGTGAAAAACGGCAGTTTGAAAAGCGAGGAGTCTGGTTATTTCAATGCATTGAGATATATTTTGTTCCACCGAATTGAGATATATGATTATTTCACCGACTTGTGATATTATACGGTCATTTCAAGGCATTGTGATATATGGTTATCACCGACTTGGGATGTAGTTATTTCTTGTGATATACGGTTATTGAGATATATAATTATTTCAACGACTTTTGATATACAGTTATTTCACTAAATTGAGATATCGATTATTTCACCGACTTGTGATATGGTTATTTCACTGAATTTAGATATATAATTATTTCAACGACTTGTGCTGTACAGTTATTTCACTGAATTGAGATATCGATTAATTCACCAACTTGTGATATGGTTATTTCACTGAATTGAGATATATGGGTATTTCACCGACTGTATGGTTATTTCAATGCATTGAGATGTACGGTTACAGATAAACGCCGTGCTGTTGTTCTCTTACGCGGTTGGCTCCAACACGGCAATATTCATCCTGTCCGAGGTACTCGATTGTTCAGGTGGCGTAGATCTGCGACGGTGATGGGTAGATAAGTCATCAGAAATTTTTCATAATCAATAGGCTTCTTCATCTTGCCATGATAAACATGTATACATAATTTGGTTACGATCGTTGAAGTAGAACTGGAGATAAGTCAATATCAATAGGCTTCTTCGTCTTACCGTGATAAACATTTATACTGAATTTGGTTACAATCCGTCCAGTAGAACTCTAGTTATTGTGTGGACAAGCTGTGCCCGCCAGTACAAGGTGAATACATAATACGTCCCGTTTTTTCAAACGGGCGTATAAAAAGCATATTGATATATACCGATACATACAAGGTTGATAAACAATGACATTTACTCTTCAAAATGTGCCACAGTCACTAAACATATGTGTGGCTGTAACTGGAGAAATCCAGATCCAGATCAGCGTGTGTATCCGCAGATTCTGATCAGGATCTGCACTGTTCACCATTCCATCAATGAAACACCCGTCATGCTTCTAACAAGTAATATAGATATTTTGTCACATATAACAATTGCAAATTACATTTCCAAATTCATAGTTACATTTAATAGAGGTAAAACATTTTACAGGCAAAATTAATGCTTATACAGTAACAGTGTTGGTCCTGAATGCTGCTTTCACCCAAATTGGTAAGGAAACGTTCAGGGATTCAGGGCTCCAGATAAGATATTAGTAATTGAGTATTGTCACTCACAATATTTCTGAAGCAATTGGGTATTAATACCAAGATGTGTTTTGATAGAAAATAAGAAAAATATGCTATATTTGTTGTCTGTTTATTGTTTTCTGCAGCATGATAAAATTACTACAATTTTTTTTATTGTTTTTGATACTCACTACTTCTGATTTTAATTTTAATTGGGTTTTTGGCAATTTTAATTGGGTATTTAAGCAAATAAATACGCAGCTTATCTAGAGCCCTGGGGATTAATTATGCATTTTTACTGAAATACTATTTCATATTCAACTAACAGTTGTTTATATGTATGTTTATACAGAATGATGATAATGTATTTATTACATTATCACAGCCATTTGTATTGGTTATAAAATACTTTATTTAATCAAATAATAATAAAAAACATTAATGCCTATTAAAATTGATCTTCCTCAAAGTATATTTACATGTAGCTCAATACTTTGCAATTTTTGTGAACTATGCTACCGGTCAGTCCAGAGCTCCAGATAAGCTGCGTATTTGCGTAAATGCCCAAATAAAATTGCCAAAAACCCGATTGAAATCAGAAGCAGCGAGTATCAAAAAGCAATACCAATTTTATGGTACCTTTATCATGCTGCAGAAAACAATAAACAAGACCAGAAAAATAGCATATTTTAATTATTTTCCAAGAAAACACATCTTGGAATTTCATAAGAATTGTCTCCAAGGAGACAATTCTAATGAAATGCCAAGCTAGGTTTTCATTTTGAAGCAAACTATTCAATCTGTTGATGTGTAAACAGTAGTGATTTTATGTCACCCAAATGAAATTTTGAAATACCCAATTGCTTCAGAAATGATGGAGTGACAATACTCAATTCCTAATTCCTTATCTGGAGCCTGTATATGTGTAGGCTCGTTTGGAAGCAAGGTGTAGCTGATTTAAGGGTATTTTTTTGTCAGCAGGCAGAACAAAATATTTGTATATATATGCATACTGTATATAAAAACAACATGTATTATCACGAATAGATAGAATTAAAATTTGGAACTTATGATTCTTGCAAGAGCCAGGCACGAACAGTGATATATCAAGCCCGGCTAAAGAAATGACAATTTGTTCGACATCAGAAAATAATGCATTTTTTTCTCTCGAAACTAACAGCAGTGAAAAACGGCGGTTTGAAAAGCAAGGAGTCTGGGGCCCGTTTCACTAAGCTTCGTACGATTAAGAAGTTCGTAAGTGCAAATTTAGGATCGTCTAGAAATTTAAATTGATGGATTTACATTTATTGAGCATAGGCTGCATATGCAGCCTATGCTCAATAAATGTAAATCCAGTAATTGTTTACAAGAAAATATTGCTAATGTGAAATTTACAGACTATCATAATTTTTCACTTACGAACATTTTAGTCGTAAGAAGTTTAGTGAAACGGGCCCCAGGTTATTTCAATGCATTGAGATTTTGTTTTGTTTCACTGAATTGAGATACATGATGATATACGGTTATTTCACAGACTTGTGATATTATACGGTCATTTCAAGGCATTGTGATATATGGTTATCACCGACATGGGATGCACAGTTATTTCTTGTGATATACGGTTATTGAGATATATAATTATTTCAACGACTTTCGATATAGTTATTTCACTGAATCGAGATATATAATTATTTCAACGACTTGTGATATACAGTTATTTCACTGAATTGAGAGATAAAAATAATTCACCGACTTGTGATGCACGTAAATTTCATTGAATTGAGATATATAATTATTTCACCGACTTGTGATATATGGTTATTTCACTGAATCGAGATATATAATTATTTCACCGACTTGTGATATACAGTTATTTCACTGAATTGAGATATAAGATTAATTCACCGACTTGTGATGCACGTAAATTTCATTGCATTGAGATATATAATTATTTCACCGACTTGTGATATATGGTTATTTCACTGAATTGAGATATATGAGTATTTCACCGATTGTATGATTATTTCATTGCATTGAGATGTACGGTTACAGATAAACGCCGTGCTGTCGTTCTCTTACGCGGTTGGCTCCAACTCGGCAATCTTCGTCCTGTCCGAGGTACTTGATTGTGCAGGTGGCGAAGATCTGCGACGGCGATTTTTGATGAACCTCAAAACACCCAGCCCAATATGTATCAACCAGACCAGGAACGCTATCCATGCGGCAGTCTGAAAGATGGGTTAATTTGGGCTTAACTGTCATTGTTACACGACTGCCGTTGTTGGACACCGTCCACAGCCGTATTCAAACGCACAGCACATGTTGTTTGACCACGGTTGTAGACAATGCTCATTCCTGGGCCAAGCCGTGCATGTGTCTCATGACGTTACTAGAACGCGCGATTACATCATATGACCTCAGGGCTCCAGATAAGGAATTAGTAATTGAGTATTGTTACTCCATCATTTCTGAAGCAATTGGGTATTTCAAAATTTGAATTGGGTAAAATTAATCACACTACTGTTTACACATCAACAGACAGCAATTATTTAATAGTTTGTTTCGAAATGAAAACACATCTTGGTATTTTCTTAGAATCGTCTCCTTGGAGATGAAGGTCGGTAGCATGATAAAGATACCACAAATTTTCATTGCTTTTTGATACGCACTACTTCTGGGTTTTTGGCAATTTTAATTGGGTATTTTACGCAAATACGCAGCTTATCTGGAGCTCTGGACCTATTTCATCAACTAGGCAAAGTATACTTCGCTAACAAAGGATACTTTGAGGGAGAAATTTTCAATTTAAGGATAAATTTAATAAGTTTTATTATACTGAATTGATTACATTATCACAGCCATTTTGGCTGTGATAATGTAATAAATTCAGTATAATAATTTTAATCATCAAATATATGCAGTCGTTAATTTCTATATGACATAATGCATTTCGGGAAAAATAAATGATTACTCCCTGAAAGTATACTTTGCTAGATAAGTATACCTTGCAATTTTGATGAAATTGGCTACAGTTCACAACGGTCACACTGAAATTTTGAAATTGATGCAGAAATATTGCCCTCCCCCCACCTCCATCTACCATATGCATAGTGGCTATGGACGTCTCTTTGTAGACAAGAACAGCCCACGATTGGGGGGAGTATTTCTGAAGAAACAAAATAATGTATGTTGGTGAAGAACAGAAAGCATGTGGCATGTATTGGGGTGGGGGGGGGGAGGGGGATTTTCCTAGGAAATATTCCCCCCCCCCCGCCACCATCTACCATGATATACATAGTGGATGTGGACGTCTCTTTGTAGACAAGAATAGCCCAAGATTGGGGGAGTATTTCTCATGAAATGAAATAATGTACGCGTTGGTGTAGAACAGATAGTATGTGGCATGTATTGGTGGGGGGGGGGGGAGGGGGGGGGGGGGGGAGGGGGGATTTTCCTAGGAAATATTCCCCCCGCCACATCTACCATATGCATAGTGGATGTGGACGTCTCCCCCCCCCCCCCAAATAATGTATGTTGGTGTAGAACAGATAGCATGTGGCATGTTATCACACGCCCACATGGGGGGGGGGGGGGGGGGGGGGGGTGGGGGGGGGGGGGGGGGGGGGGGATATTTTCTTAGGAAATATTCACCCCCCCCCCCCCGCCACCATCCTACCATGATATACATAGTGGATATGGACGTCTCTTTGTAGACAAGAATAGCCCATTGATTGGGGGAGTATTTCTCATGAAATGAAATAATGTACGCGTTGGTGTAGAACAGATAGTATGTGGATGTATTGGTGGGGGGGGGGGGGGGGGGGGGGGAGGATTTTCCTAGGAAATATCCCCCCCGCCACCATCTACCATATGCATAGTGGATGTGGACGTCTCTTTGTAGACAAGAATAGCGCATGATTGGGGGAGTATTTCTCATGAAAGAAAATAATGTATGTTGGTGAAAAAAAGCAGGGAGGATTATATCCGTACACCATAAAAACATACCCTGGAGGAATTACCTGTACACGTTTGTTGTTACAACACAATATACAGCATGCCATATTATCACGCTAATTAGGGAGCCGTAAAGCAACTAAATTCCAATGACATGTCCAGTTTCCTGTGCAGAACACCTGTGAAAGTTTGTTGTTACAATGAGATACACAGAATACCATATTACACCTTAATTGGGTTGTCATAAAACACTAAAACAGGTAATACAATTTAGGAAGCTGGTAGATGACAAACAAGCCCTTATTATCATCCAAATCAGCTCATTTACACGTATACAGCATCTCAGTTTCTGTACCAAACTTTGAAAATAACAACTTGGGAAATGTACATTAACCCTAATAAAGAAATGCATCATCTGCTCATTATCAATATTGTCTTTATTTTGATTATTATAAATGTTAACGGCCCCGTCCCATGCTAGGACAATATAAACAAGAGGGCCATGATGGGCCCTAATTCGCTCACCTGACTCCATGAACACCAGAGGAGAATGTGACATTGAGTTCATAAGTGTTTATAAAAAAAATTGTGCTATTGTTAGATGGCAGTCATCTTGGATTAAGCGATGACTCTCATTTTACCAAATCTGAAAATGCTTCACCCAAGGATCTTAACTTACTAAGAAGTTTGTCCAGCATCGGTCATGTGGTTCCTGAGAAAAAGGCGTTCAAAATCTTGAATAAATGGACCTTTTGGAGGCCATCATGGATGACATAATCATCTGATTCCAAATATTGCACCAGAGCAATCGCCTCATCGATACCTTCAATTTTATATATGACATGAGCATATTTGGTACAAAATAAAATTTGACCCCACGGGCCACGCCCATTTTTGCCCCCGGGGTCACCATTTTAACACCTTTGAAAGAGCATTCTACGTCGATCATTCCTAAGTTTCGTCGAAATCCGGCTGGCGGTTCATGAGAAGAAGATTTTTTAAGAATTTGTGCTATTTTTAGACGGCGGCCATCTTGGATTAGCGACGACCTCCGTTTTAACAAATCTGAAAAGGCTTCTCCCATGGACTATAACTTTTAAGTTTGGCTACCATGGGCCAAGCGGTTCATGTGAAGAAGAATTTTGAAATCTCTAATAAAAGAACGACCTTTTGACCTTTCGGCGGCCATCTTGGATGACATAACCATCCGATTTCGACAAAAAATACACCAGAGTGATCGCCTCGTTGATACCTTCGATTTGATATATGACATGACCATATTCGGTCAAAAATAAAATTTGACCCCAATTTGACCCAACGGGCCACGCCTATTTTTGACCCCGGGGTCATTATTTTAACAATTAATAAAACATGCTTTAGCAGCCAGTCCTATACTAGGACAAATACAGCATGCCATATTATCACGCTAATTAGGGAGCCGTAAAGCAACTAAATTCCAATGGCATGTCCAGTTTCCTGTGCAGAACACCTGTGAAAGTTTGTTGCTACAATGAGATGCACAGAATACCATATTACACCTTAATTGGGGTGTCATAAAGCACTAAAATAGGTAATAAAATTTAGGAAGCTGGTAGATGACAAACAAGCCCTTATTATCATCCAAATCAGCTCATTTACACGTATACAGCATCCCAGTTTCAGTACCAAACTTTGAAAATAACAACTTGGGAAATGTACATTAACCCTAATAAAGAAATGCATCATCTGCTCATTATCAATATTGTCTTTATTTTGATTATTATAAATGTTTAACGGAAACCATCCCATGCTAGGACAATATAAACAAGAGGGCCATGATGGCCCTAATTCGCTCACCTGACTCCATGAACACCAGAGGAGAATGTGACATTGAGTTCATAAGTGTTTATAAAAAAAATTGTGCTATTGTTAGATGGCAGTCATCTTGGATTAAGCGATGACTCTCATTTTACCAAGTCTGAAAATGCTTCACCCAAGGATCTTAACTTACTATGAAGTTTGGCCAGCATCGGCCATGTGGTTCCTGAGAAAAAGACGTTCAAAATCTTGAATAAATGGACCTTTTGGAGGCCATCATGGATGACATAATCATCTGATTCCAAATATTGCACCAGAGCAATCACCTCATTGATACTTCAATTTGATATATGACATGAGCATATTTGGTCCAAAATAAAATTTGACCCTACGGTCAAAATAAAATTTGACCCCAATTTGACCCCAGGGGCCACGCCCATTTTTTGACCCCAGGGTCACCATTTTAACAACTTTGATAGAGCATTGTACATCGATCATTCCTACCAAGTTTCATTGAAATCCGGTTGTCGGTTCATGAGAAGAAGATCTTTTAAGAATTTATGCTATTTTTAGACGGCGACCATCTTGGATTAGCAATGACCTCCATTTTAACAAATTTGAAAAGGCTTCACCCATGGACCATAACTGTGAAGTTTGGCTACCATGGGCCAAGCGGTTCATGTGAAGAAGAATTTTGAAATCTCTAATAAAAGAACGACCTTTTGACCTTTCGGCGGCCATCTTGGATGACATAACCATCCGATTTCGACGAAAAATGCACCAGAGTGATCGCCTCGTTGATACCTTCGATTTGATATATGACATGACCATATTTGGTCAAAAATAATTTTGACCCAACGGGCCACGCCCATTTTTGACCACGGGGTCTTTAACAACTTTGAAAGAGCATTGTACATCGATCATTCCTACCAAGTTTTGTCGAAATCTGGTTGGCGGTTCTTGAGAAGAAGATTTTTTAAGAATTTGTGCTATTTTTAGATGGCGGCCATCTCGGATTACGTAATGACGTAATTTTAACAATTTTGTAATCCCCCTACCTAAGGACCATGACCATGAAGTTTGGTGACTATAGGCCCAATGGTTACCGAGGTGAAGACTTTTGAAAATGTAATCTGCTAAAAAACAGTGACTGTGCGTATCCTATTTATAAAACATCCATAGATGCTTATTATATGTATAGTTGCATCATCGATATAGACGCTTATTGTAACCAAATACGACAGATAGGCTAGCGGTGATTTTGTGGCTGATTTACCCATCGACGTCTTTGGCATTTTTCAATAATTTTATTGAAAACTGTCCTTGTAAAATTATCAGTACGCATATATTTTCAAGCCAATTGATTACTCGGTGTTTTAATTGGGTTTTGGTACGCATGGCTTTCAAGTTTAATTGGGTTTTCCGATTTTTTGATTGCGTATTTACGCAAATACGCAGCTTATCAATGTCTCTGGATATAATAACTTGTACTAAGGTATTTCACTAAACATAATGTACCTGGGCCACAGTTATGTATGCGATATAATAACTTGTACCAAGGTATTTCACTAAACATAATGTACCTGGGCCACAGTTATGTATGCGATATAATAAATTGTACTAAGGTATTTCACTAAACATAATGTACCTGGGCCACAGTTATGTATGCGATATAATAACTTGTACTGAGGTATTTCACTAAACATAATGTACCTGGGCCACAGTTATGTATGCGATATAATAACTTGTACTAAGGTATTTCACTAAACATAATGTACCTGGGCCAGTTATGTATGCGATATAATAACTTGTACTAAGGTATTTCACTAAACATAATGTACCTGGGCCACAGTTATGTATGCGATATAATAACTTGTACTAAGGTATTTCACTAAACATAATGTACCTGGGCCACAGTTATGTATGCGATATAATAACTTGTACTCAGGTATTTCACTAAACATAATGTACCTGGGCCACAGTTATGTATGCGATATAATAACTTGTACTAAGGTATTTCACTAAACATAATGTACCTGGGCCACAGTTACGTATGCGATATAATAAATTGTACTAAGGTATTTCACTAAACATAATGTACCTGTGTTACGTATGCGATATAATAAATTGTACTAAGGTATTTCACTAAACATAATGTACCTGGGGCCACAGTTATGTATGCGATATAATAACTTGTATAGAGTAGTAGCTAGAGTAAATTTCAGTAAACGAACGTACCTGGGCCACGGTTAAGTACGCAATATAGTTGCCTGGGTCGAAGGAGTCGCCTGTTTCTTTGCTTGTCCAAGAGACTGTGGTGCCATAGTTACACCTATACGAGATTGATTGGGGTTTTGCATGCATTCAGCTGTACGGTGTGACTGAAGGAATCGGGCTTATGGGAATTGTGACCAGTGTAGCTCCTTAACAAATAGCACACTCCTGTAGCCTGATACTGTTCTATATAGCTTGTTAGAAGCACAACAGGTGTTTTATTGCAGGACTAGCAAACAGTGCAGACCCTGATCAGACCTTGCACATTCACAGACTGACCTTGATGAACACAAAACCCATAAGCCCCATTTCTCCAGTCACAGCCACACATACAGACAGGAATGTATATGTACAGTGGAGCACAGAACATGTACTAAACAGGGCTCACACTGGCTTTTTTTTTCTTTGCGCCACCACTTTCGCCAAATGAAAAAAATTGGAGCCATTTCAGTGAAGTTGGAGCCAAAAATTTAGGCAATCTTAAAAATAAATGCGAACACTTTAGAATCAAACGGATACATTCATAAAACTTTCTAAACTGTTATACACATCACTTCAATTGACAAATATAATAGTTTTTGTGTTTCTCGCACGTAGAATCGAGCGGACAAAATCCGTGTGGGACTACTTTCTTTCGAACAATTGTTTTTCTAATGCTTATTCCGGGCCTTCTTTGTGTCACTCAACACGTGTTAATTTACAATCCAGGGTCATTCATTCATAGCCTTATAACTGATAACGAAATCGCTGCCTACGCAAAGAAAATAGCTCAAGGAGCGAGTGAAAATTTCAAAATATTGCAGTTTGAATATATGTTCAACGACCTGCAGGGGAGTGTGGTGCGGGGACATTGGGAGTGAGGGGGCATGCCAGGCTAGGTTGCAAGTGGCTTGATGTTTTTATTGTTTGATTTTTTTAGGGAATCCATTTCATAGTACACATTTCAGTACTTTCAGTACTTTGATTTTTCTTAGAAGCCATTTTGGCAAATGGTGACAGATGCTGTTTACTTTGAAATTTATACTGACCAGCAAAGTACGACAGACATTCACACCCAGTTGTAAATACTATGTTGTCATATGGGACCCTAGCTGAGGAAACCTTGGCTGTACACGTTTTTTACTAGTTCATCTGTCTTTTATATTAGCCGAGGACCTGTACATGCAAAAGATCAGCACAATAAGCGATTTGCATTTCTTTACTTAGCTGATAAAAAATGTAGGTTTAGTTTCATAGAAAACAAGGATGATACACTTGGCCATTGTAAATATACATACACTTACATTCATAACATATTTATTCCATATAATGTCATTTTCCCACCATTTTTGGTCTCACCAAAAATGGTTGGAAAATTAAAATTACATTATATGGAATAAATATATATGAAGGCATATTTAGAGAGATAACAAAGTGATATTTTAATTATTTTTATGAAACAAAACCATGTTTTCATCAATCTGGGTCAATAAATGCAAAATCGCTTATTGTGCTCATTTTTTGCCATATAGTGGACCTCGGCTGTATAGTGCAGAATAATATAAAAGACAGATGAAATAGTAAAAGACACGTATAGGCGAGGTTCCTCAGCTAATGGGACCCACCCCAGTTTCTATGCAATTGTCAATAAAAGTATCAGAGAGGCTAGCAATCACTTACTTGTTTACTCGTCAGCTGTTTGAAGTGACTACAATCTGCCGACAATTTTATGTTCAACAGACAAAGGTCACTTCCTACAACACAACAGGAGGTGGCCTTATGTTGATAATCCATGATAAGTTTCATCTGTAAACAAACCCTTAACTCGTTTATGGCACAAACCATAATTAATTGTTTCATGCCCTGCAACTTACATATAACACACAGGTGATAACACGTACAGTAGACTGGTTATATCGATTTTATACTCGCCAAATGTGCTCGCTAACTACAGGTTTAAACCCAGTCTACTGGTTTTACCAATACACACAGAGACCGTGTCCTGGGAAAATCAACTTTATGGCATTTTCGCGATTTTTTACCCAGCGCCATTTATTTTCGCCAAATTAATTTTTTTGGCGCCACTTTCAATTTATTAGCGCATTTGGCGCCATTTGCGATGGCCAGCGTGAGCCCTGCTAAAATTACAAGAAAAACTTGAACAAAGGTGTGAAACTCAGGAAGATTAAGGATTCATATCTTAATAGTGAATATCAGGAAAATAAAGGATTCATATTTTAATAGCGCATATCAGGAAGATTCGCTATTAAGATATTAATCCTTAAAAATGGATTCATCATTGAATCCCAAAGATGAATTATTTGATGAATCCTTAAGGATGGCTTCATCATTGATTCCTTAAGAATGGATTCATTTGTTGAATCCTTAAGTAAAGGACGGATTCATCGGTGACTCCGTAAGAATGGATTCATCGGTGAATCCTTAATGATGGATTCATTAAATCCTTAATGATGGATTCATCGTTCAATCCTTAGGGATGGACTCATTGTCAATTCCATAAGGATGGATTCATTGTTGAATCCTAAGGATTGAGTCATCGTTAAATCCTTAAGGATGAATTCATTGGAGAATCCTTAAGTAAGGATTGATTCATTGGTGAATCCTTAAGTAAGGATTGATTCATTGGTGAATCTTTAAGGATGGATATCATTGGTGAATATTTAAGGATGGATTCATTGTTGAATCCTTAAGGATGGATTCATCGGAGAATCCTTAAGTAAGGATGTATTCATCAGTGAATACGTCAGGATGAATTCATTGTTGAATCTGTAAGTAAGGATGGATTCATCGGTGAATCCTTAAGGATGGATTCATTGGAGAATCCGCAAGTAAGGATGAATTCATCATTGAATACTTAAGGATGGATTAATCGGTGAATCCATAAGTAAGGATGGATTCATTGGTAATGTGGTGTGCAATGCACATCACTGGCTCATGCTACTGTGCAAGTTGTGGTGCACATCACTGGCTCATGCTACTGTGCAAGTTGTGGTGCACATCACTGGTTCATGCTACTGTGCAAGTTGTGGTGCACATCACTGGCTCATGATACTGTGCAAGTTGTGGTGCACATCACTGGCTCATGATACTGTGCAAGTTGTGGTGCACATCACTGGTTCATGCTACTGTGCAAGTTGTGGTGCACATCACTGGCTCATGATACTGTGCAAGTTGTGGTGCACATCACTGGCTCATGCTACTGTGCAAGTTGTGGTGCACATCACTGGTTCATGCTACTGTGCAAGTTGTGGTGCACATCACTGGCTCATGATACTGTGCAAGTTGTGGTGCACATCACTGGCTCATGCTACTGTGCAAGTTGTGGTGCACATCACTGGTTCATGCTACTGTGCAAGTTGTGGTGCACATCACTGGCTCATGATACTGTGCAAGTTGTGGTGCACATCACTGGCTCATGATACTGTGCAAGTTGGTGACTTTAGGCCTAATACTATTGAAGATAGAAGCTCGAACAAAAACTTTAACCTTGTGACGGACAGGGCGGGACGGACGGACAAGGGTGACACTAAATGCCTCCTCCACTATCGTGGCGGGGCAAAACAACATGGAGCCCTCTATAGCGGTGTTTGCGAACAGTTTATACAATTATTGACTAGTGAGCCATAGAATATCAGATTATATTCTATGGCTCACTAGTCAATAATTGTTTTATTATATGATAATAGTCTGTATATAGCACTCACGACCTTATGCTACTAGACAAAAATTGAAAAAGAATTAAAAAAAAAAGTTTAAAAATTAAAAATAACAAGAATTCCGCGGAATCAAATGTCTCGCCTTGTCCCTCCCGCCTTGACCTCAAGCCTGGGCCCGAAAGCAATTTCCACTGGCCCAAACATATTATACAATTATTGACTAGTGAGCTATAGAATATCAGATTATATTCTATGGCTCACTAGTCAATAATTGTTTTATTATATGATAATAGTCCGTATATTTAACACTTACGACCTTATGCTACTAGACAAAAATTGAAAAAGAATTAAAAAAAAAAAATTAACAAAAAAAAGTAAAAAAAAAAAGTTAAAAAAAAAAAGTTAAAAAAAAAAAAATAAAATAATGCTCGCTACTGGAGCCCAGAATTTTTTTGGATAGTCCTATATTTATCTACATATCATATCTGCACAGTTCCACATATTGCCACAATATTGTCAACACAGTTTACGGAAATGTAATATAAAATGTGCCTGTATAAATTACCTGTAATAAGTTAGTGGTCAGATAGTGGTCTGTCTGGACATTTGCACATGCTAGCACATGCACAGGTGAATGGTTTTCCCAGTCACTATTGTTCAACCGGAGAAGGCTATTGTTCTCTCTACAGGTAAGGTGTACAGGGCACACGAGATATAACTCCAAAATTAGCTATGCAAGAGTTGTCATTCTTGTGCACGACACACCTTCGGGTCGTGGTCTATGCATGTGTGAAGTTTCATGAAAATATTCCAAAGGGTGGTCGAGTTATGCTCCGGACAGGAAATCAGTGCGCGAAAACAAAAAAGGGAGATAATTAAAAAATTAGCTATGCAAGAGTTGTCATTCTTGTGCAAGACACACATTCGGGTCGTGGTCTATGCATGTGTGAAGTTTCATGAAAATATTCCAAAGGGTGGTCGAGTTATGCTCCAGACACGAAATCAGTGCGCGAAACAAAAAAGTGAGAAAACTAAAAAATTAGCTATGCAAGAGTTTTCATTCTTGTGCGTGACACACCTTCGGGTCGTGTTCTATGCATGTGTGAAGTTTCATGAAAATATTCCAAAGGGTGTTCGACTTATGCTCCCGACAAGAAGTGTCTGCGGCGGACGCAGACACGGACGCGGAACGGTGTAAAATCCATAGTATCCCCCGACTTTCGTCCGGGGGATACAATTAGTGAAGGAATTATTGAGAAAAGATTAAAAACTTACAAACAAGGTGAACATAAGTCGCCAGTGACCTTGACCTTGGGTGTTCGGGCGTGGGTCGTATGCGAAACAAAGCACCATCCCTAAACAGACATACTGGGCAAATATTACTGAAATTGATAAAGGAGTTTTGAACACTTAACACATTTGCCTTACGGATGCACTCACAAACATAATGCCACCAATAGATGAAAATCATTTTGTGAGAATTGGATTGGTCTGAAAATCCATTGCAGTTATTTAGGGAGAGAAAGAGTTTACAAGCCTGGCTCCAAAGCCTACTTGTGTCCTTGGTCGGTGAAGCCGTTACAGAATTTGGCGAAGCCGACGGAGAGGATGCAGGCGACGATCATCGACGTGAAGGCAAGGACTGTGTTAACCAGCAGGAACGGCATCACCCACATCTGACTTCTGTGAACACAAACCACTGGTTTGACTTCGCGATCAAAATCAAAAACATAGGTAGTCATAGTTTAGTCATAGTTTTTGTTTGTATCGTTATTGTTTCCATCATTACTATAACTACCTATGTTTTTGTTTTCATTTTTACAATAACTAAACTATGACTACCTACCGGTATGTTTTTGTTTTCATTGCTACAATGACTAAACTATGAGTACCAATGTTTTTGTTTTCACTGCTACAATGACTAAACTATGAGTACCAATGTTTTTGTTTTCACTGCTACAATGACTAAACTATGAGTACCGGTACCAATGTTTTTGTTTTCACTGCTACAATGACTAAACTATGAGTACCTATGTGTTTGTTTTCATTGTTACAATGCATGGGTGGGAACAGTTCCAAATGCCAAATCATGAAAATGGCTAAACAAATATATTTGTTCACCCACAAATCTGTAAAAGGGTGCTTCAGGCATGTAGAAAACACACAGACAACCTCCAGCACTGGTACGGTAAACAAGAGATACAGCAGGGATTCTGCTGGCGATCGCCACTTTCGCAATTGGCGATAAAAATAAACAATTGGCGATAAAAAATTACAATTTTCGAAAAAAATAAAATAAAAAAAAAAATGTTTTTTTTTTAAAGTGGTGATTTTTTTATTGATTTTTTATTTTCCCCAGCGGAAACCCTGATACAGGGATCGAGCCCCAGATTTCTCATTTTTCTCATCCTGTGACATATGACACCAAATAAGGCACCATGACTGATAAATACTCGAGGTGAATAAAGAAATGAAAGTGAGTGGGTTTAACGTCCCAGCAACAGTGAAGGTTATATACGGGACACCAGTTTAAAGTCATCCGACAAAGCAGTTGGATGGAAATATTATGAAAGTATTTTTCATGCCATAGGGTAGTTTTAGAACTCGCAACCTTCAGTATTCATAATTGAAGTCCTGCAATCTACCCCTGAGCATCCCGGGCTGAATACACAATTTTGTCTCACCCCAAGCCACTTACCCAATAGATGGATCTCTCTTGGATTGCAGTACGGCGTACGTGTTATAGGCTCCCATTCCGAGGCCATAGAATATGAGGCCAAACACGCTGAAGTAGATCGGGAAGTTGCAGTTCGCTGCGTCACTTTCCTGCATGTAGAATGTTGTCTTGGTCTTCCAAGTAAACTTGGCATACAGAATACAAAGTCCATCGAAGTGTATCTGAAATATAGTACTATCACATGACTGTCATTGTTCGACACCGCTCACAGCCCTGTTCAAACATACAGATCGTGCTGTTTGGCTGTAGACAATGCTCATTCCGGGGCCAAGCCAACACCTATGCAGGTCTCCAGATAAGGAATTAGTAATCGAGTACACGTATTGTCACTCCCATCATTTCTGAAGCAATTGGGTATTTCAAAATTTTAATTGGGTAAAATAAAATCACACTAGTACTGTTTACACATCAACAGACAGCAATTATTGAATAGTTTGCTTCGAACTGAAAACATGTCTTGGCATTTCATTAGAATTGTCTCCTTGGACGTGCAGTTTACACTCAAAATCTTTGAGATGTATGTTAATGTATTGGTAACTGTAAACTTTATGTCGAAAATTCATCCCAAACAGCAGTTACGACACGCTGAAATGCGTTGTATAGGCGAGTTCCAGATGACATCGCGTGGCTTTTCGTTACAATGGTGGTGAATGGGAGTTTTGTACCTTTCTAAGCACATTTGAATTGTTTTTTTACATTGTTTAGAAAGGTGTTTCATGTATATACAAACACAGGCACTTTGTGGTATGAACGCCAAAACGCTCTTTAAATCATACCCAACTTTACTCTTACATTAAATATCTACAAGGTAGGACACTCGCCATCTTTTCAACCAACGGAAGTGGTACTAGTGTACCTTGGGCCCGGCTCGCTAATTTCAGTAATTGTAACGTGCGAGAAGGCCGGGACCATGCTGGTCCCGGCTGTAGTGTTAGGTGTGGTGTTCAGACATGATCGCACGGTTAGCTCAGTTGGTAAGAGCGCCGTGCTAGTGTTACGGGGGTCGTGGGTTCAAACCCCACATCGGGCAACATTTTTTCCCCTTATAAATACTTCACGGCCTTCTCGTGCGTTACAATTACTGAATTAGCGAGCCGGGCCCAAGGCAAATACTCCACTTCCGTTGGTTGAAAAGATGGCGAGTGTCCAACCTTCTAATTATTTAATATCAGAGTATAAATGGGTATGATTTAAATAGGCTTTTCTCGTTCATACCACAAAGTGCCTGTGGACACGCTAGAATCACATGTGGTTGAAACGGATTCAGGAAGTTCCGTTAATTAGGCAAAATAGAGTGAAAGGTCGAGTGGTTCCGTCAACTGGTTACCGGTTCGTCAATTAGGCGATTATAGTTGAATGGTATTTATCACACCTCGGCTAATTGACTTTCGCACTTTCATCAAGTAGTTGACCTTTGATCGTTTAGTAATTATTACCGTGAAATGACCGATCAGTTAATTCATGATGATCAATCATGATTCAATTAGTTAATTCTGATAATTCGTGACGATTAATTATGATTCATTCAAGCTAATTGACGGCTAATCAGCGACAACCTCCTGACCCGACTCCACCGCAAGAAGTACGCCACCATCCATGGACGCCTGTTCACCGCATGGGATTGCTACGAAGACGATGAGATCAGCACCATGTAGCTACTGAGGGAAGTCAGCAACATCGCCGGACTGGGACTAATCGACTCTGGAGACGCCATCCACGACGAAGAAGATTGAAGAACGACGTGAACAGATATGTACTACTGTTGTATATAATTGTTGTATTTATGCGTGTTGTAATATCCATGACTGTGCATATGTTCTCCCAGATGGCGGCCCAATAGTGGTATTTATGTGCATTTAATACATGAATGTAATATATGTAATATTTGTATGGTCCCCCGGTTGAGAAAACGTACATTTCGACAGATGACCAGTGTAGCCCCAGAGCAGGAATTATACATTCAATTATTGCAAATGTTGTAAGATACCTTTTCTCAGACGTGGGTGTGATATTTATGTGGTAAACATGTATGTAAAATATGTAATATCTGTATTTATGTTCTAGAAAGTTATTAAAATACATTACTTTACATAGTTCATATAGTTTTATTTCCAATTCCAGGCCCAACATGCCTCAATACACATTGTTCTTGCTGACGAAAATATGCTAACGTATGTCTTCTATTCAACAGATTGTGTATCTGGTGATGGCTGACAAATTCTTGAAATCGGACTTCGTCCATTTCTCGCACCTGCAGGCTATAATTATCTCCCCTGCCGAAGAGCGCAGGGAGAAATCTGACCCGTTTCCTATATAATTTAATCATTTTTGAACGTTTCAAACAATTAAATTCCAATCGCTAAATCAAATTTAAATACAGATTTAAATACAGATTTATAATGTTAAATGGTCATTAAAAAATATTCTTATCACCATTTAGTATTTTCGTAGTTCTAAATGTGAAATATTCTGGCATAAAAATGATGTATATTAGAGCAAAATGTATCGACTTACCCCCAAACATATCGGGTCACGTGACTAGTGATACGTCACACCGACTTCCAGAATGATGGCTGACAAATGCTGCAGAAGCGGTGATTATACAAATACATAAATACACAAAATATACACCTAAAGATACTTTAAAATATATGCCATTAAATGTCCATATACAACAAATATCTGCCACTAAATGCCTATATACAACTAAACATACTTTGAAATATCTGGGCGCATGATTCACCCAAATCCTCCCCAAATCCTCATGTAATGAATAAGTTATCCAATTAATATGTCTCAAAACCTTTTAATATCGTTCTTAAGAAGTTATTGAACCCGATTTGAATACGTTTTTATGGTAAAAAGAGTCTTATTTCGAGGTTTTAATTTAACTTAGGCATTCTAGCAGCCAAGGGAGATCATCCAAAATAAATTATTAGATAAATGCAAGGGAGATAAATGTTGTTTGACCCATTTTGGTCAATTGAAACATGCAAGTTATTTACCATTCCAAATGTGTATTCATCTGTTTTTTTATCTCAATCAATCAATCAAATTCAGCACATATAGCTTGAAAATATGACCACGCCCGTAAATGTCAAGTGTCTATGCAATACGGGCCCGATATGCAGCAAATCATCCCCAAATCCTCTTAATTACTCACTTTGTGATGTAAATACCAGCTTAAATAAATTGTTACTAATCATTGAATAATACTATCAGGTACCGAGCTGATGCAAGGAGTTTGGCTAAGAATGTGATATTAAAACGAAGCTCGCCAGAAAATGTCATGGATGGCCAATGGGTTTTATGAGCCGCTGAAAAATGACGAAATTACGGAAATCGTGGACAAACAATAATTCAGAATTCAATTAATAGATTTAAAACAAGTCGCTGAATGGAATCAGCACAAAGTTCTGGAACTGGTTGATCGTATTTCAGTGTGTCAACAATGCAAATAACTGACCCTGCGACGAAGCATGTATGGCGCTGGAAATTTCAAACTTGTAGCAGTGCTCACGCAATATCGGCCGATGATTGGCATGCCAAGACACAGGCAGAAAAAGATAAACTATTATGGAAATTTCTGAAAGCACCCATTAAAAATACGCGATTGCGTTCAGTCGATTCCAAATTAATACAAGCCAGTAGCGCAAACTTTAAAATTATTCGACCAAAAGTGACTGCAGGCAAAAAGCCAGGACAAAGAAAACGCCAGAAAGCAAAACGGACTAATGTCCATAGATAAAGTACTGTTCCAGTGAATGTTGCTCAGTTCCATAATAATTGTTCATCCAATGTCTTTGTGCTTACGATGAGAAATACTCACAGTATATGTCATTCGTCATTCCATACATGAAACCCCAGCCATGCTTCGAACAAGCAATACATGTTGTTACCGGGCTACAGGAGGGTGTTATATATATAGATTATGAGGCGCCTGCAACATAATCTATATTGTATCGTTCTCAGACCCTGAGGTTAGAAGTTTAAATATATAAAAATACAAAACTACTATATAGTTTGGTATTTTTATACTTTATATGAAAAATATTGCGACATAATCTCAATTGTAAACTTCTCAGCCTTTAAGACTAGGAATTTGTCAAAATAATGCTTGATATACCAAACTATATAGTTGGTTTGTATGAAAACATACTAATATTCAATATTTCTTAGCCTGTGGCATTCAGTAATAAATATATGTCAAATTGTATCAAAACAACTGTATACTCCCCCACCCACAGTCCCTTTGTACTCACACCTACTTGTCAAGTACAAACATATAATATTTCATTGACCCTGTTTAATCTTTGAGAGCTTGTATCACCGAGATAAAATACAAGTTGCAAACACCCATATCAGCGCGAGAATTGACAATAGTTTAAGTGAGCACACGCGACTGTGCGAGATATCAAAGTGCAGATACGCCCCCTCCAAAACAAATTGAGAACAAGGAAACCGTCAACCAAACTCTGCCCACTGTGCCTGTGCCTTTTGTAATTGCTCTACGGCATTATCATGCCTTTTGCGTTCTTCAATCGCAGAATTATTCCCCAATGTACTGAATAAGAAATTACTCCCTGTAAACGCCAATGCATTCACTAAAGCGCCACCAACCATCATAGCTATTCCAGACATTTTGTTTATATAATAATTTTATTACTTCAAAATATTATCAGGAATTATACCTTGTTTAACAAGCATATCTCTCGTAGCAATAGCAAGTCCAGTATCCAACATTAACATAGCCATATTATAACCATCAAGTTGCAGTTTTGGCACCGCCTCTGTTCTTATAATTTTATTCATTATCTGCGCATATCCGATTTCAAGCGCTGTTATTACAGCAGCATGATATGCAAGATTTCCTATTATCTTTCCATCTGTATTAATTGCCGTCATCTTTTTTATTTTACAATTAATAATAAATTTAATTTAATTTAATTAATTGTTTACTCCATCAGATGCGGATTGTGTTTTACACTAGGCATTTCAGGTTCTTTTGTTTCAATGTTATTTCGATTGAACAATTTACAGCCAAACAAGTAGTATAGAGGGAGTCAAAATGATACCACCTAACGGTGGCATCATTCCTCCACCCTCTATACTACTCCACCACCCCCCGAAAAATCAAAAATTGGTTAACGAGGAAATTGTCTCCCACCAACCACGAAATATTCAAAATTGGTGTCATAAATACATCATGTTTTTTTCACGTCCAATTGAACAGATAAAACAATAGTCTTAAAAAGGATTTATTTTTGACACCAATTTATGAATTTATTCTAATAAGTTTCTGATTTAAATGCGTCCTGCGCAATAGTCTATATTCCAACACCATATTTTCCTCCTCCGATATAGCTAATTGATTATTCCGTTAGATCAGCAATTAATTCTACCAGCTCTAGTCTACCACGTTCACCTGTAGCCACAGGGCAGCGTAGTTGCTTATGTCTACAAAGAGTTTGGGCACTAACGAATTTACAAGGGCATCTGGGGCATTGAAATTGCGGGGGGACACAAGGAAACTTTCTACGTCTCGTAGATGCCTTCGTAGATAGTCTTTTACGCGTAAACGTCTTACAAACAAGTCTCACACTCCATTATATATGTATATGTTTATGTTTATATTCAATTGGTCGTAAAAAAAACATAATGTTTTCAAGACCAATTGAACAGATAAATTTCATAGGTTATACAAAAGTATATTACAGAAAATATGATAACGTCAGAAACTAGAGCAGAAATAGAAAGTTTGAGAAGAAAAGCCGATCTCTAGGATTACTTATAGTAAACGGTTGAGAGTTAGGGGGTTGACAAAGTTGATAAATGCCACAAAGAATGAGGCGTTTACAGAAAATATGATAACGTCAGAAACTAGAGCAGAAATAGAAAGTTTGAGAAGAGAAGCCGAATCTCTAGGGATTACTTATAGTAAACGGTTGAGAGTTAGGGGGTTGACAAAGCTGATAAATGCCACAAAGAATGAGGCGTTTATGAAGCGGTTTACCCGCGCCTATAAAAGAGGGGCATTTAATGATATATCCAAAGCGGAGGAAGTTGGTAACAGAATTCAAAAAGAAAGTATTGCGGGGTTAAGGGCTAGTGTAATCAAACCTTCAAGCACAAATAATTTGTCCCAAATTAGACGCCAAAATAATAATAAGAAAAAATCTATCGTTAGCGCGATAGTGGAAAAAGGTGAAGAAATATTGGGGGCTCACGATGAAACATTGGAAAAGGTAGAAAATGGAAGACGGGTAGTTACATTATCCTTTCGTAAAAACATTAACATTAACGAGTCTGAACGCATGTCCGATAAACTCGCTCCGTATCTAACAACCAATTTTTATTTGAGATATTCATATTCTTACAAGCTAGAACATATGGAGGAAATTAAAAATGGAAAACCTAAAACTATAATATTTCACAAAAATCTCGGTGGTAGCGAACCACTATCATCAATGAAAACCGTTAAAAAATGGCTGTCAGATAAGGAGCAAACACGAATAATGTCCGATAAAATAGACAGACCGAATACAAAGTGGAAGTTTGTAAGATGGGTAGAGGTTTTCGTAAAGCTAATACAGGGTAGTAGGGGAATAGATTTGGGACTACAATCCAAAGAAGCGGCAGGAGGAGAACTTCCAGAATGGCTGAAGAATAAAAAAGGTATGTATTCTTTAGATAAGTATAATGACGACCTTTGTCTGTTCAGGTGTCTAGCTATGCATATGACAGATAAAAGACCCGACAGATGTACAGAAAAGGCGAAAGAACTTAGTAAGCAATATTTT
>CM055269.1:108665281-108722341 GCA_029237695.1 Conchocele bisecta | reverse complement strand
TTACAGAATTTGGCGAAGCCGACGGAGAGGATGCAGGCGACGATCATCGACGTGAAGGCAAGGACTGTGTTAACCAGCAGGAACGGCATCACCCACATCTGACTTCTGTGGACACAAACCACTGGTTTGACTTCGCGATCAAAATCAAAAACATAGGTAGTCATAGTTTAGTCATAGTTTTTGTTTGTATCGTTATTGTTTCCATCATTAATATAACTACCTATGTTTTTGTTTTCATTTTTACAATAACTAAACTATGACTACCTACCGGTATGTTTTTGTTTACAATGACTAAACTATGAGTACCAATGTTTTTGTTTTCACTGCTACAATGACTAAACTAGGAGTACCAATGTTTTTGTTTTCACCGCTACAATGACTAAACTATGAGTACCAATGTTTTTGTTTTCACTGCTACAATGACTAAACTATGAGTACCTACCTATGTGTTTGTTTTCATTGTTACAATGCATGGGTGGGAACAGTTCCAAATGCCAAATCATGAAAATGGCTAAACAAATATATTTGTTCACCCACAAATCTGTAAAAGGGTGCTTCAGGCATGTAGAAAACACACAGACAACCTCCAGCACTGGTACGGTAAACAAGAGATACAGCAGGGATTCCGCTGGCGATCGCCACTTTCGCAATTGGCGATAAAAATAAACAATTGGCGATAAAAAATTACGATTTTCGAAAAAAATAAAATTAAAAAAGTTTTTTTTTTAAAGTAGCAATTTTTTTATTGATTTTTTATTTTCCCCAGCAGAATCCCTGATACAGGGATCGAGCCCCAGATTTCTCATTTTTCTCATCCTGTGACATTTGACACCAAATAAGGCACCATGACTGATAAATACTCGAGGTGAATAAAGAAATGAAAGTGAGTGGGTTTAACGTCCCAGCAACAGTTAAGGTCATATACAGGACACCAGTTTAAAGTCATCCGACTTGGATGGAAATATTATGAAAGTATTTTTCATGCCATAGGGTAGTTTTCGAACTCACAACCTTCAGTATTCATAATTGAAGTCCTGCAATCTACCCCTGAGCATCCCGGGCTGAATACACAATTTTGTCTCACCCCAAGCCACTTACCCAATAGATGGATCTCTCTTGGATTGCAGTACGGCGTACGTGTTATAGGCTCCCATTCCGAGGCCATAGAATATGAGGCCAAACACACTGAAGTAGATCGGGAAGTTGCAGTTCGCTGCGTCACTTTCCTGCATGTAGAATGATGTCTTGGTCTTCCAAGTAAACTTGGCATACAGAATACAAAGTCCATCGAAGTGTATCTGAAATATAGTATTATTACATGACTGTCGTTGTTTGACACCGCTCACAGCCCTGTTGAAACATACAGATCGTGCTGTTTGGCTGTAGACAATGCTCATTCCGGGGCCAAGCCAACACCTATGCAGGGCTCCAGATAAGGAATTAGTAATTGAGTACACGTATTGTCACTCCCATCATTTCTGAAGCAATTGGGTATTTCAAAATTTTAATTGGGTAAAATAAAATCACACTAGTACTGTTTACACATCAACAGACAGCAATTATTGAATAGTTTGCTTCGAACTGAAAACATGTCTTGGCATTTCATTAGAATCGTCTCCTTGGACGTGCAGTTTACACTCAAAATCTTTGAGATGTATGTTAATGTATTGGTAACTGTAAACTTTATGTCGAAAATTCATCCCAAACAGCAGTTACGACACGCTGAAATGCGTTGTATAGGCGAGTTCCAGATGACATCGCGTGGCTTTTCGTTACAATGGTGGTGAATGGGAGTTTTGTACCTTTCTAAGCACATTTGAATTGTTTTTTTACATTGTTTAGAAAGGTGTTTCATGTATAAACAAACACAGGCACTTTGTGGTATGAACGCCAAAACGCTCTTTAAATCATACCCAACTTTACTCTTATATTAAATATCTACAAGGTAGGACACTCGCCATCTTTTCAAACAACGGAAGTGGTACTAGTGTACCTTGGGCCCGGCTCGCTAATTTCAGTAATTGTAACGTGCGAGAAGGCCGGGACCATGCTGGTCCCGGCTGTAGTGTTAGGTGTGGTGTTGAGACATGATCGCCCGGTTAGCTCAGTTGGTAAGAGCGCCGTGCTAGTGTTACGGGGGTCGTGGGTTCAAACCCCACATCGGGCGACATTTTTTCCCCTTATAAATACTTCACAGCCTTCTCATGCGTTACAATTACTGAATTAGCGAGCCGGGCCCAAGGCAAATACTCCACTTCCGTTGGTTGAAAAGATGGCGAGTGTCCAACCTTCTAATTATTTAATATCAGAGTATAAATGGGTATGATTTAAATAGGCTTTTCTCGTTCATACCACAAAGTGCCTGTGGACACGCTAGAATCACATGTGGTTGAAACGGATTCAGGAAGTTCCGTCAATTAGGCAAAATAGAGTGAAAGGTCGAGTGGTTCCGTCAACTGGTTACCGGTTCGTCAATTAGGCGATTATAGTTGAATGGTATTTATCACACCTCGGCTAATTGACTTTCGCACTTTCATCAAGTAGTTGACCTTTGATCGTTTAGTAATTATTACCGTGAAATGACCGATCAGTTAATTCATGATGATTAATCATGATTCAATTAGTTAATTCCGATAATTCGTGACGATTAATTATGATTCATTCAAGCTAATCGACGGCTAATCAGCGACAACCTCCTGACCCGACTCCACCACAAGAAGTACGCCACCATCCATGGACGCCTGTTCACCGCATGGGATTGCTACGAAGACGACGAGATCAGCACCATGTAGCTACTGAGGGAAGTCAGTAACATCGCCGGACTGGGACTAATCGACTCTGGAGACGCCATCCACGACGAAGAAGATTGAAGAACGACGTGAACAGATATGTACTACTGTTGTATATAATTGTTGTATTTATGCGTGTTGTATATCCATGACTGTGCATATGTGTCTCCCAGATGGCGGCCCAATAGTGGTATTTATGTGCATTTAATACATGAATGTAATATATGTAATATTTGTATGGTCCCCCGGTTGAGAAAACGTACATTTCGACAGATGACCAGTGTAGCCCCAGATCAGGAATTATACATTCAATTATTGTAAATGTTGTAAGATACCTTTTCTCAGACGTGGGTGTGATATTTATGTGGTAAACATGTATGTAAAATATGTAATATCTGTATTTATGTTCTAGAAAGTTATTAAAATACATTACATTACATAGTTCATATAGTTTTATTTCCAATTCCAGGCCCAACATGCCTCAATACACATTGTTCTTGCTGACGAAAATATGCTAACGTATGTCTTATATTCAACAGATTGTGTATCTGGTGATGGCTGACAAATTCTGGAAGTCGGACTTCGTCCATTTCGCGCACCTGCAGGCTATAATTATCTCCCCTGCTGAAGAGCGCAGGGAGAAATCTGACCCGTTTCCTATATAATTTAATCATTTTTGAACGTTTCAAACAACTAAATTCCAATCGCTAAATCAAATTTAAATACAGATTTATAATGTTAAATGGTCATTAAAAAATATTCTTATCACCATTTAGTATTTTCGTAGTTCTAAATGTGAAATATTCTGGCATAAAAATGATGTATATTAGAGCAAAATGTATCGACTTACCCCCAAACCCCCAAACATATCGGGTCACGTGACTAGTGATACGTCACACCGACTTCCAGAATGATGGCTGACAAATGCTGCAGAAGCGGTGATTATACAAATACATAAATACACAAAATATACACCTAAAGATACTTTAAAATATATGCCATTAAATGTCCATATACAACAAATATCTGTCACTAAATGCCTATATACAAGGCCATCCTTAAAAAAATGTTTGTTTGGCGTAACCCGACCCATAATTTTGAAACTTGGTCGGTCGGTAGGTGATTTTTTTTTTTTTATTCATGTCTGTTGATGCCCCCATCAAAACCTCAAAAGCATTTGTAGATGTACTGGTAGATGTTTTCAGATCTGCTGTAGGCTAAATAATAAATTTCACATGCCTTAGTCCTGGATTAAAATTGTGCGCGATCTCTATTTTATCGTCTAATTGTGGGTGGAAATCTGAACTGCCAATGCCAGTTGATAATGAAACAGATATGAGGTTGTCCTCTTCCACCTTTCCCTTGCAGTGTGCACACAACTGCTTCCAAGTCAAACTTGTGTCAATTTGTGTTATGCTGTTTGTCAACTTGGTGATACTGCCCTTTATCACGGATATAGAAAGCGTCGCGACCTTGGCAACACCGCCACCAGCGCTTTCGTCGGCCATGTTGTTGTCAATCAATACACGTGTCATTGGAACGCTTTAATATTGGATTTTATTCACAGAGTCAAGCGTCTAGCGTCTTACCGGGACGATTACAAGTGATGGGTAAAATCGCGGACGAATAATTGTAAAATCGCGGACGAATAATTTTCCGGGACAAAAAAAAAAAAAAAAAAAAAATTATTTTTGTTCTGGAAATCCAATAAAAAAAATCGGGTCGCACCGTTTTCACCGGGTCGGTCGGGTTACGCCAAACAAACATTTTTTTAAGGATGGCCCAACTAAACATACTTTGAAATATCCGGGCGCATGATTCACCCAAATCCTCATGTAATGAATAAGTTATCCAATTAATATGTCTCAAAACCTTTTAATATCGTTCTTAAGAAGTTATTGAACCCGATTTGAATACGTTTTTATGGTAAAAAGAGTCTTATTTCGAGGTTTTAATTTAACTTAGGCATTCTAGCAGCCAAGGGAGATCATCCAAAATAAATTATGAGATAAATGTAAGGGAGATAAATGTTGTTTGACCCATTTTGGTCAATTGAAACATGCAAGTTATTTACCATTCCAAATGTTTATTCATCTGTTTTTTTTATCTCAATCAATCAATCAAATTCAGCACATATAGCTTGAAAATATGACCACGTCTGTAAATGTCAAGTGTCTATGCAATACGGGCCCGATATGCAGCAAATCATCCCCAAATCCTCTTAATTACTCACTTTGTGATGTAAATACCAGCTTAAATTGTTACTAATCATTGAATAATACTATTTTCAGGTACCGAGCTGATGCAAGGAGTTTGGCTAAGAATGTGATATTAAAACGAAGCTCGCCAGAAAATGTCATGGATGGCCAATGGGTTTAGGAGCCGCTGAAAAATGACGAAATTACGAAATCGTGGACAAACAATAATTCAGAATCAATTAACAATAGATTAAAACAAGTCGCTGAATGGAATCAGCACAAAGTTCTGGAACTGGTTGATCGTATTTCAAGTGTGTCAACAATGCAAATAATTGACCTGCGACGAGCAATGTATGGCGCTGGAAATTTCAAACTTGTAGACAGTGCTCACGCAATATCGGCCGATGATTGGCATGCCAAGACACAGGCAGAAAAAGATAAACTATTATGGAAATTTCTGAAAGCACCCATTAAAAATACGCAATTGCGTTCAGTCGATTCCAAATTAATACAAGCCAGTAGCGCAAACTTTAAAATTATTCGACCAAAAGTGACTGCAGGCAAAAAGCCAGGACAAAGAAAACGCCAGAAAGCAAAACGGACTAATGTCCATAGATAAAGTACTGTTCCAATAACCAAGTAGGGAGCTTTTAATACATTAACAGCTCGGCCAATCAGAATTGCGGAAGAAAAAATTATTAAACATATAAATCTACATTACATACAAACATTCATCACATACTTTGTTTCTTCTGACAGTATTCCCATTCCCCTATACATGGATATCTCGTGAACACCCAACATTAATCGCTGCTAATAACAATTGACAAAAATGGGTCAAACAACATTTATCTCCCTTGCATTTCTCATAATTTATTTTGGATGATCTCCCTTGGCTTCTAGAATGCCCAAGTTAAATTAAAACATCGAAATAAAGACTCTTTTTACCATAAAAACGTATTCAAATCGGGTTCAATAACTTCTTAAGAACGATATTAAAAGGTTTTGAGACATATTAATTGGATAACTTATTCATTACATGAGGATTTGGGTGAATCGTGCGGCCCGAAATATCAACAAATATTTGCCATTAATGATTAAATGCCCATGATATACAACTAAACCTACTTTAAAATAGCAACAAATATCTGTCATTAATGTCCACTTAATGACCATCAATTATTTGATCAATTGTATGGCACGTGTCGGTCATTATCGAGTTTTACTCTAATTGACGAACCGGACGCCGAGTTGACGAAACATCTAAGTTGACGGAACCTCGGACACCCGGTTGAAACATCCGGCAGCACGATTTACCCAAATCTTCCCAAATCTTCATTAAAAATAACATTTATGATTATATTATATACTTTTTCTACAATATATCATTAGTATAGCATACAATAAGCACATTTTGACTGACAAAAAGAAGAATAAAGCACATATTTACGCGAGGAAGCGATTAATATACATGTAACATTATTATAAAGGGAGACTACCGTGATCGAGACTCATTAATTATGTCTCAGTTGTCTAACTTTACGTTGCCATCGATCATGATGAGAAGCGTTGTCTCCATTTTTTTTCACGCATGAAACGATGTGAATGTTGCTCAGTTCCATAATAATTGTTCATCCAATGTCTTTGTGCTTACGACGAGAAATACTCACAGTATATGTCATTCGTCATTCCATACATGAAACCCCAGCCATGCTTCGAACAAGCAATATATGTTGTTACCGGGCTACAGGAGGGTGTTATTTAATCAGAACCTACACTGGTCACAGTTTCGATAAGCCCCATTTATCGAGTCACAGCCACATACATTTACATTGTTTTTTCTACATAGATGCGGTAACTGGAATTACCGGAAACCTCTTATTTACCGAAAACCACCGAAATACCGGAAACCCCTGTAAATCACTATATAATGTCATAAATAAGTGTTTGTTGTGTCATAAATGGTTTGTTTACTATATTATGAGATATATATGCACTAATTACAAACTATTTGGTTGAAATAAAATGAGTTAGGATCCTCTTGTTTGGTGTTTAATTCCAAATTCAGAACGACTGTCAAATTTACCGGAAAACACTCGCAGTTGAGAATGGACAGTACTAATAGTCTGTTCCTCACAAATAATACATAATATAGTATCTTAGGCATGGTATAATAATTATTATAATTACTATAATGATTAAATAGTGTGTTTCAAATATGATGCTGTCTGGTGTAGATAGTGTTATTATTCCAGATTCCAGATTAGCGTGATATATTACCGGAAAACACATTCGTTGACTCGATTTACCGGAAAACACCTTCGCTGACTCGATGTCCGTGATTTACCGGAAAACACGTCAGGGAAATATACAGAAAACAATATTTTGTATAAAATTATGTTTGTAACGCGATGTCAGTGATTTATAGGAAAAACACATGTGTGTGTACAGTATATGTATGCAAGGCGTCGTAATCGGCCAGTCATACTTGTAATATACTAGATGTTTTGTGTATGGCATTATATCAATGATTTACCGGAAAACACGTAAAATGCGTAAGGCATTTCACATATTTGTAAATTTCTATTTAGTTTACAACTATTTCAAACAAGCGATTTCAATATTACCTTCATGTTAAAATGGCAGTGTCTCACAGGTCGAGTGATATAAGAATCCCCATACAAAGCGATCTTTCTTGAATCCATTTTCAGTACGTTTTTCTTGTTGAATAATGCAGCGGGTATAGTGTGTGTGAAATTTACTGTTATGTCGTATATACATGTATATATAGTATATAGTCAGCTTAGGTAATCACGGCGTGAGTAAAAATCATGTCATTTAAAGAGCTTGACATGATTCTGTCTGGCGTAAATTGACTGAAATTAATTAATATAAATGAAATGTCAGACTTATTACCTAATTAATAATAGTGTGTAATAGGTAACATATTTTCACATCTTGTGTGCTATATTACATGTGCTAGCATAACAATCTTAAAACATGTTTATATTGTATACAAAAGTACAATCGTATCCCGTCTTTTTCGTTACATTAAATACAATGCAAGTGTCAGTGAGAAGTTGAAGACTGAAAAAAGAGGTAAGGTCACTCTATTATTATATCTATTATTCGTAATTATTGTCAAACCACTTTGATGTGGACGATATTGCTTAATTTCCCCGTCCCTGTCAATGAATTGTTAGCATAGGTATAAGTACATGATCACATATTTAGGATCAGTAGTCTGTAAAAGGTAAAGTTGAAAATTTGTTAGCGTAATTGTTGAGCAATACGACCAAACCAACGCTTTAAGAGACCGACTGTTAATCTTAATTCCTATGTCAAAACACTTTGATGTGGACGATATGGCTGAATTTCCCCATCCCTGTCAATTAATTAACAAAAGAAGGTGTTAGCATAGGTATAATTACATGATCACACATTTAGGATGAGTAATCCAATCAAGTCTTTAAAAGATAAAATTTCAGTGTTCCAATTGTAAGAATTGGGTTCATGCTTCTTGTGCCAATTTAACTGGAGGAGATCTTAAGTCGTGGTCCTTCCACTCGTTGAAGTTCAGATGCCATTGCTGTGCCTTTGATGGGGACATGTACGATTCGAAAGCTGCATTGTCCAGGTAAGAATTGTTTACCAGTTTGTAAGATTTGTACCATTATAGATAATGATCAGTTTATGACCATTGTACATCCTGGTGCAATTTGTATAATGTATGCGATAATCTCAGTGTCTACATTGTTCACGAGTTAATCTCTGTGTAACCCGGAATTTGTTAACCAGGTACCACCTACTGTGAAATATTATTATTGGGCACGCGTATTTGTGTACTTTAGCGAATATCGCCGCCTAAAGGCGTTAATCATCCAGCATGTTAAACCAGTGTAGATAATGATCATTTTAAATCTTGACATCTCGGTCTACATGCAACTCTGCAGAATTTGTAATATTTGTACCATTATAGATAATGATCAGTTTATGACCATTGTACATCCTGGTGCAATTTGTATAATGTATGCGATAATCTCAGTGTCTACATTGTTCACGAGTTAATCTCTGTGTAACCCGGAATTTGTTAACCAGGTACCACCTACTGTGAAATATTATTATTGGGCACGCGTATTTGTGTACTTTAGCGAATATCGCCGCCTAAAGGCGTTAATCATGCCACATGTTAAACCAGTGTAGATAATGATCATTTTAAATCTTGACAATCTCGGTCTACATGCAACTCTGCAGAATTTGTAATATTTGTACCATTATAGATAATGATCAGTTTATGACCATTGTACATCCTGGTGCAATTTGTATAATGTATGCGATAATCTCAGTGTCTACATTGTTCACGAGTTAATCTCTGTGTAACCCGGAATTTGTTAAACAGGTACCACCTACTGTGAAATCTTATTATTGGGCACGCGTCTTTGTGTACTTTAGCGAATATCGCGCCTAAAGGCAAAGTTGTTAATCATGCCACATGTTAAACCAGTTGTACCATCTTTATCACCGCGACATATTGATCACAATGACGTCAGGTTGTCCGTTAATTTTCATTAAATATGCGTTTAAAATTTTCAAATACCTAATACTCTATAACCGTAAGTCAGAAATAATTATTTATCATCATCCATATTCCATATTTTCATTCTATATGCCATCCATGCGGCCCTAATGCCTAAGATCAGTATGTAAATAGTTTCTATATTACATGTGCTAGCATAACACTTATAAAAACAATCTTACAACATGTTCATGTTGTATATACAATTTCAATCATATACTTCGTCCCGTCTCTTTCGTTACATTCCGTTAGTGTCAGTAAGATACCCACCATTATTATGTCGATATAAATATGGATGACGGCGACAGTGACACTGGAATGGAAGAATTGCCGGGATAAATCATACCAACCTGTAACCGAAATAAGTTGAAGACTCCGAAACAGGTAAGTCATATTTATTTTTTTTTTCTTCAATTTGTCATCAAAAGTCAACATATCTTTATCATATTTGAAACAAATTATTTAATCATTATAATATGACTGGCCGATTACGACGACGCCTTGCATACATATACTGTACACACACATGTGTTTTCCGGTAAATCACGGACATCGAGTCAGCGAAGGTGTTTTCCGGTAAATCGAGTCCACGAATGTGTTTTCCGTTAATATATATCACGCTAATCTGGAATCTGGAATATCTACACCAGACAGCATCATATTTGAAACACAATGTTTAATCATTATAGTAATTATAATAATTATTATACCATGCCTAAGATACTATTATTATCTATTATTTGTGAGGAACAGACTATTAGTACTGTCCATTCTTAACTGCGAGTGTTTTCCGGTAAATTTCACAGTCGATCTGAATTTGGAATTAAACAAACACCACAAGAGGATCCTAACTCATTTTATTTCAAACAAATAGTTTGTAATTAGTGCATATATATCTCATAATATAGTAAACAAACCATTTATCACACGACAAACACTTATTGATGACATTATATAGTGATTTACAGGGGTTTCCGGTATTTCGGTGGTTTTCGGTAAATAAGAGGTTTCCGGTAATTCCAGTGACCCACATAGATGTAGATGTAGATGAATATTAAGTACATTTATATTGCTATTTTCATCAATGTTCTTAATACAAGATCGTTTATTATTGATTGATAACAATTGATTGTTATAATATGTCTACACGTCCTGGCGGGCGATACGCGGCTTGCTTGTATACGGTATATAGCGAGTATGTACACGATGGAAAACAGCACAAATTTCCCTTGAGGTATAGCCTCAACAAGTAATTATGTACACGATGTCTACACGTCCTGGCCATATAGGGCAGAGAATGTGTGCAAAAAATACAAGGGATACTTTTGTAACTAGTGGTTACACATGGTTACTGTGGTTACATACAATTTACATATTTGCTCATTCATCAAATGTATTCTCTTCCTTTATCAACTTTGATATTGTGTAGTTAATATATATTTCAAATACATTTAAGCCATGTGTCTATTAGTTTATCTCCCATCTCCCCAATGTACACTGATTACATCACACAGCATGCAGCTATAAACTGCACACAGCTGTTATCTGACCAATAGGAAACCTCATAATCTCATTGGTAACTATCTTTAGTTTCTACTACATTATGTATAGGCAACTTAACATCAGTACATGTACATGTACTAACTGCCATTTACCAAATTTAAAATAGCTGTATGTGTGAAAAAATAATATGTGCAAATAGAAATGTGTTTTGTAGATCAAATTATTATATGTGTTTGCTACTGGAATATGTGATTAATTATAGTATGTTTTGTGGTTAAAAAGGATACAATGTCTACTCTTGGCAAAAGACGGACTTTTAAAGATTTAAAACGCAAGCCTACCAGTAAAAGAGCAATTTTTCAGAATTTAGACTCAAGGCAAAGTGAAGGACGGCCAAAGAAAGTGAAATTGGATTTTAGGTTTGAAGTGGCAGATTTAACTCACAGCAATGCAAATCTCAGATCATTGGATTTGGATAACTATTCGTGTTCTGCTCTCATATATGGAAGCTCACCGACTGATGTGTTAGCCGCATTAGTATGTAAGTTTGGGTTTGAGGTCATTTATTCTCTGGTCAAAGCCATTGATACTGTGCCAGTGAGATTTCCATGTACAAATTCATACATTTCAAACATTGTGAATTGTTATGGGCCAACTGGTATCAATATATATTGAGTTTCTGGTAGAAGTGCTGGGTCATTTTCGAGATGAACTAAAGTATGTAAGTTGTACTGAACATGATCAAATATTGTGGGATACTACAGCCAAACACAATGAACCACACAATGCGTTTCTTCTACCACCCGTTTCTTCTACCACCCGTAGAACACTGTATACACACTGGGTGTGATGGTGCCCTTTATGTACACAACAAGTGTTTTGTGACTTTGTTCTCAATGAATGGTCCAATACCTGCACAGAAGGCAACCTTAAGATGCAGGGAGTGTGATACAATATACAATATAGATACATTTTCAATGCCAAAGGAAGGTTCCAGGATTTATCCAATCCACACTCAATGGCACGCTGCTTCTAACCGAGTTTATTTTTCCTCTGGCGTACACGAACTGATGTGTGAAGCTGGGTAAGTTAATTTATATATTTATACCACCCCCCCCCCCCCCGCCGCAACGAGTTGTGGGGGGTATACTGGAGTCAGGATCTGGATCTACACAGTATGCACAATACCACTGTACATGCATGTGGGGTTGAAAGGGTTGAACTGTTTCACAAGATAGCAATGGCGACCATGTGGAGCCTGCAGAGTTACCCCCACAGGCCTGTACAGTGGTACATTTGTACTGGTAATAAGTGTAGATCCAGATGAGCCGGCTCTTGATGAACCGTCTCGTACAGAGCTCCAGTTAAGGTGCGTAATTTAGGGTGAATTTTGTTATTTATTCACCAAAAATGCCAAGTTGGGAGTGCTTTAGAATCGTCTCATTGAGACGATTCTAAAGCACCCCCAACTTGGAATTTTTTATGAAGAAATCAGGAAAATACACTGAAAATTAAGTCAAGTTACGCACCTTAACTGGAGCTCTGGTCTCATCAGGATCTGCACTTTTTCCAAATACATGTACTTTTCATATTTATAACCCCCGCAACGAGTTGTGGGGGTATAGTGGAGTCAGGTTGTGCGTCCGTCCATCCGTGCATCCGGTCTAAGCGTCTACTATCCTTCTGTGACAAATCCACGACCATATTACCCCCACTAACCCTAAGGTCAATGTCACATACTGAGTGGGTTTACAAAACTTAACATCAGATAAATCCCTTATAACTTCTGTTTCCTTCATCAAAAATTCTCAATATTTCATGCATGCATTCCTCTAATTGCAGTAATTGCGTTACGATCTGGGCCCAAGAGGGGGTGGTATTCCGTATTTTAAGCCCTCGCTTACTGACAAATCTAGTTAATAATAATACTAAAGAAACTGAAACAAACTCAAATTAACACAAATTTGAAAGTGTTTTGACCACAAACACTGGCATGGGTGCAGAATGGCGGGGTGTAGTATATAAATATGGATGATTTCAACATGGATATGAAGTTTCAGATTATTCATTTAAACGGTTGTTAGATAACATAAAACATTTAACGCTTTTACATGTTGTATGAGCAATCTGAAATGCTCAAACACTGTTTTCAAAATATATTTCTGTTACTGGTGTTTGGTGGAAGCTTCCTTAAAGACGCATGTACGTGTGTATCCCGTTATATTCAGGCTTATTTGAAATGGACATGTGCAGATTCAATTATTTGATTCAAATTTATATAATCAAATGAGGGGGTATTATGGGTGGGCCATGTATGGGAATACAGATTGATGATATGCATGGATATGAAGTCTCAAGTGACTGTTTGTTGAAGGGGTCAACGTGATATCAGATACATACAATTATTACTCAGAATGTCGGAGACAAAACACAGATACACACATCACAGCAAATCTTGCACGGTGTAATAAATATAATTGTAAGTTACAAGAAATCTGTAAGATGACCATGCCAACATGGCGAAACCTCATACTGTATAATTATACTCATTAGCAGAAAAACTAGTAGTTGTATTGGTATTTGCAGGAACCATGCATTTGTCTCCCATCACGCATTTGCTGAGATCACAACAGCCTTTTCTCTGAGACCCATCCCAATACACAGAAATTCCATGATTGGGTGAAGACTGCACCAGATGGCATTATTGCAGGTACAATAATGCATGCTAGCATTTACAACTGGCCACAAAATACAGATGAACTTATATATGTTACTAGCTTGTTTTCTAATCCCTCTATCTTGCATCAGTTACAATAACTATTGTTTAATTCAATACACAAATTTTCTATTTAATTTATTAATGTTAATAAAAGTATCTTGCATATACTATATAGTATTAGTATAGTGTAGACAACTATCACATATTGTCTTCCATATTTAACACACTCTTATGAACTCAAATGAGTCTGAATTTCAAAATCAAACATAATCATTTTGGAGAAAAAGCTATCTTGATGAAGAGAAACACGATAGAAAATTACATCTCACCAATATAAAAATATGCAAAAGAAAACAAAATCTATGTGTCTGAAACCCTTTTACTCAATATGTGAAGTACATGTAATAACATTTTGTCTGATTAATTTCCCAATGGTTTAAGTTATAAAATACTCTCACGTATTTATCATCCTTTAATAATACATGTATGCAATTTCAGCTGAAATTGATACAGATCATTCAGAGGAAACTTTTCCGACAGGTGCTAAATACGGAATTAGAGTCTGTAATATGTAAGGAAAGTGGAAGAGATAGTGAAGAACACATCAAAAAAAACGGTACATGCACGACTATTTATTTGAAAACAAATATTGGATATTGCAATACCACCCACCTCTCCTACCCACTTCTGTAGTATTAATTCAGATAAAAATTCATATATTTTCTATAAGTTATACATTAACGAAAAAGACATGACATACTAGTAATTTTAATTAAAGTATTTAGATTATTATTAAACCCATTGCTTCTGGAGGACACTATTTTGAATAATTTTCATATTTATGCTTATATGAAGTGACCACATTTGAACCGTCTCGTTGAGACGGTTCAAATGAGTGGTCACAACATATACATTTGATGGAAAATGGGCGAAACAAAATTGTGAATTTTATATCACCCTAAAATGTGATTCGAATGCAATGGGTTAATAAGAGACTTAAACCTTTCAACCCATGCAGTACAGTGGATATTGGCAATCGTCTCATCAGGATCTCACTTATTGCAAGCAATTTTCATATTTTCTAGAACACAAACATCAACATTTCATAAATAGGCTTGTCTGATAACCATTCCTTGACCATGGTATTGTTTTGCAAAAGTAACATAGCACACACAGTCGATTCCAGTTACTTGGGTGTGAAAGGGTCAAATGAGTTTTGTTCTCTCAACTACTATTTCCATTTCACTTATCTTTCTGTCTGCTTTGATTGTAAGAAAACTTTGGTTATGTGTAATTGAAAATGGGGAGATAATCTCGCCTGTGCAGTGCATGTACATGTAATGCAAAATGTGGAATCAATTAAAGATAATTAGTGATAATATTTTTTCATGCATTACAGCTTCTGTCACAAAACCAGAGGATGTCAGCTAGCAATGACGAGGAAGAATCACAAATGTGTTCATTAATGGGGAATTGTCTGCTGAACTCTTAGAAGGTGGAAATTCAAACAGTTTTGTGTTTTCAAAGGACAGGAATGAGAAATCATACTACGAGAAGTGGATTTCCTTACGCAGCACACATCTATTATTCCCATTCAGCGATCAATGTTCGGAGCATTGTAAAACTAGAGGTACTCAACCTATTTAATTAACCAGTTCACCCTGGGAGGGTCTGGCTGGTTGGGTTAAAACCATTTTAATTTTCAGCTACATTGTATTCTAACAAATCAGAAGAAAAGTTCTAACGCAGTTCATCTGGAGCTACACTGTTTGCAATTATGGCACATTGTCTCTGGTATTGAAAATGTTGAGACATATTGCAAGATTCCTACAGTACGCATATTTTACACATCCATTTTCTGTCACATTCTATTCATCAGGGTACACTATAAAGATTAGCACAAACCCCTTCTTATCTGGAGACCTGCAAGTACATAGGGTATTACAAATCTGTGGATACCATCGCTAATTACCTTTTTGCCAATTTCCAACTGAGAATGACTCGGTAGGGAAATTTGCTTCCTGTTGCACCTTGTTGCTAATCTGTAACCACATGTGGTGACTACCAACTTCAGACCCATTGAAGTGATATATAGTGTGTGAACTGGATAGGTGATTAGCTAATTGGAGCATTCATGGAAACAGCATACAGTGTCCAATTAGATAAGGTACATATGTGTGTGTACATCAAAGGCTGTATCATACAATTGTTTTGCTTTATTTCAATGTGACATTAGATAGGCTCCAGTAAGGGCACATCTAACTTAAGTTCAGAAAATATAAAAAAAAAATGGGTTCAGATCTGTACTGTTCATCTGATCTAGGTTTTTACAAAAAAAAAATGGCCTGGTTGATCAAAATAATTAATATTATCTGTGTCCCTGTGAGAAAGTGACTTATGATTATTGAGGCCAGCACCCAGTCACCATGTCTAAACTATCTGTAAGCAATACAAATGCCACATAATTTGAACCCTAAAGCATGCTGCTGGGTAAAACTGTAGTCTATTGAATTTTTTGAATATTTTACCATTTCTGATGAAAAAAACATCATGTACTAGCAAGCGCGTAGAATCGTCTCCAAATAGAGATTTGCAATGAGATATATGTAAAATATTAAAACATCAGTGATGACTATTTCCCCGAACTGTTTAAGTTAAGTAGCATTATAGAACATTCATTTCTTGTTTGTACAGGTTGCCAGAACCTCAGATTCATTGATGTTGTTGGAAGGTCTGTATGCCTCACTGTATGTTTGCGGTAGAGAATGTTAAGTTAGGGTTACCCCCTCCTTACATTCCCGAATGTATGCACAGAAGAACCACAGCCAAACTCAGTTTTTAGAACCCCACCACCCTTTGATGGAACACCACCATCCTCGGATGGAACCCCACCACCCTCTGATGGAACCCCACCACCACGGATGGAACCCCAACCACCTCGGATAGAACCCCACCACCCTCGGATGGAACCCCACCACCCTCTGATGGAACACCACCACCCTCGGATGGAACCCCACCAGCCTCGGATGGAACCCCACCTCCCTCGGATAGAACCCCACCACCCTTTGATGGAACAACACCACCCTCGGATGGAACCCCACCACCCTCGGATGGAATCCCAACACGTCATCAACCACCACCTGGAGATGTTAATCGGAGTAAGGAGCAACACAAGTTAGAGATGCTGTGGGTAAGTGCATGACACAGATACGTGTCTGACTTTTTATAAACTTGAATGTCTCACGAATGTGATAAATCATTATCCCCTTGAATAGTGAAAAAGTGATATGGCCAATTCTCCATGAATGTGTGCGTCTGTGCGCCCATCCAACACTTTATTATTACTTACCTTTAGATTTACATTTAAAGTATAAAAGCTGCCAACTGAAGTCATCAATTTAGGGACAAATCAGATATTAAAAAGTAAATTTCAGAAAGACTCGAGAAATTGAAGCTCGAAGTTTGCTGCCAGAACCAATGGCAGTTACAGAGGAACAGAACTATCTAGAGGTAATAATGGTAAAATGAATTGATGTATGCAATGAAAGCTTTTTCTGTATTTTCTACATGTCCTGTACCCATATAGATTTTTTTTCTTTGGGAAAGTATACCGCTAATCGTCGACTGCATCACACATTGTGCTTTATTAAATGACTCTGTGACTATCTCTGCATATACCAAATTAAGAAAGTTTAAACAGTTGAAAATTATAAGTTTAGACAGGGGCTATACCTACAGTATGTGTACTATCAATATGAGAGTCTCATGTGGCAATGTACATTTACATTTTTTTAGTTTTGCAGTAATTGATTTTGCTGAATTTAACAATTTTTAAGACACTTTTAGAGCAAATGAGGGATTAAATATTGCATCTTCGACAAATTTGGACATCATTTAATACATAAATTGTGTTCATGTTCCAAAACATTTATGACAAAATGGCATATTGATGTACATGTACATGTACAGCAAATGAATAAATTATTATATATTTGCAGATTTGTTACAATTCAAGAAGGTTGGTTCCAAGCGGCTGCTTTGGATACAGTGCGACATGTGTGACCAGTGGTACCACAAGAAGTGCATACCTGGCATGACTACATCACACTTTAATAAATACAGTAGTATTGATGCAACATGGCATTGTTCGCTTTGTTAAAACTGTTTTCTATATATAACACCAGCACCACTGTGTATATTGTGTATTCATGTGACTTGGACAATTGTCCTAACAATTTATTGTGGGGAGGGCACGGTGTGTTTGATAGCCTGTCTGCCCATTCTACTTTACTATCATCTACTCCATTTAGCTCTTTATATGCTGGGTAAAAAATGTCATCTGCTGCATTTTCCTAGTATTTTTTAATTTATCTTGAAAAAACATGTTTATGAAGCACACTAAAATTGTTTCCACTGGAGACGATTCTAGTGTGCTGCAAAAATATGTGATTGGCATATAATCATCAGCGGACAACACTTTTGTTTGACACTGTAAGAGTTAAATAGAATATGTTCAAAAACATGTTTTGGTAGAATCGTCTCCACGGGGTCGTATATATTTTTTACTATTTGAATCGTCTCATAAGTAGACAAGTTTGATGGAGATGAAATAAATATATTGACAGAAAAACATGATCTTGATGATTTTTTTCTCAAATTAAAGGAGAAATGAGGAGAAACATAACTTCAACTACATGTACCAGCATATGTTAAGGTAACTGGTTGTGTGGTTGCGAAGGGTAATATAATGACGGTGTTTGATCATTAGGAATCTGGGTTTGGCCCTCACGTATGTTAACACTACAGCCATAGATAACTATGGCACGGGTACAACATTCAACGTTTGAAGTCTTCTTCTACACGGCAAAACTGCACTCAACAACCAGTGGTGTAAGGTCCCCAACAAAACAACCTAACAACATTCAATAGAAAAAACACAAGAATAGCTCAACAAAACAGAAAATAATAACAGTCCACAATTAAAACCCACTATTAAACAGTGTAACCACAACTTAAATGGAAGTAACCACAAATCAATACAATGTAACCAGTGTAACCGCTACTTGTATGATTGTAACCACTAGTTGATGCAATGTAACCAGTGTAACCACTATTTATATGGATGTAACCACTCATTCATGCAATGTAACCCATGTAACCACTACTTGTATGATTGTAACCACTAGTTCAGGAAATGTAACCGGTCTAACCACTACTTGAATGAATGTAACCACAAATCAATGCAATGTAACCAGTGTAACCGCTACTTGTATGATTGCAACCACTAGTTGATGCAATGTAACCAGTGTAACCACTATTTATATGGATGTAACCACTCATTCATGCAATGTAACCCATGTAACCACTACTTAAATGAATGTAACCACTAGTTCATGCAATGTAACCAGAGTAACCACTACATATATGGATGTAACCACTAGTTCATACAATGTAACCAGTGTAACCACTATTTATATGGATGCAACCACTAGTTCATGCAATGTAACCAGTGTAACCACTATTTATATGGATGTAACCACTATTTCATACAATGTAACCAGTGTAACCACTATTTATATGGATGTAACCACTAGTTGATGCAATGTAACCAGTGTAACCACTACTTAAATGGATGTAACCACCAGTTCATACAATGTAACCAGAGTAACCACTACTTAAATGGATGTAACCACTAGTTCATACAATGTAGCCAGTGTAACCACTACATATATGGATGTTGTCAAGGTCATTACCAAGGTCAGGAATGATCGAGACAAATTGTCTCCCCCAATTATCATATGAACCAAGTATACTTCAATTGTTATGACGTTATGGCCAATATAGCTTGATCTGACGAACGAAAAGTGGTAACAATGCAGTTGAAGTGTAAGGGATAGGCCAGCGTAGATAAGTACACGTAGTCACTTAATCACTTATAATGTACACTATATTACATGGGGAACACACAGGAATACATGATACATTGATATGCGAACATCACTGTACTGTGCATGACACTATTCAATTACTACAAGGTTGTAAGCCAATCGAACTGTTATACTTTAACGCAACTTAAAAAACTATAGACGAATAAACTCGGTATGTGGTATCTCAATGGTCCCGTAGTGGACAATAGTATGAATGCACAAGTACTTTGATGATCGCTAATCAAAGTGAAATAACATACAAGTATAAACATGGCATAACGAAACATTGGAGGACAAATGACAATCATCTGAGCTACCCCAGTGCTGGCGTATCTCAATAGATAGTGTAACCTCTGAGTATCAAGGTCCCAAGGTCTGCCTCACCCGCAATATGAGGTCTAGTCAACAATATGGCTATAATCCAACTTCAAGTGGATTAATCCATAAACAATATATGTAGTCTTACTACAATCCTTTAGCCATGATATGCCATGATAGGAGTATTACCATACACTACTCAAAGTATACATATGTATTGCCTATGCAATATATTTCCAAAGTATGAATGTCAATTTCCCAAAGTATGAATGTCAAAGTCAAAGCGGATGTGGTTACATCACATGATAGTCAATAACGATAATGTTCGGAAGCTGGTTCCCGGAAGTAAAGTTCCACAGGTAGTATTATCTCCCGAAATGGTGGACCAGATGTAAAGTTCCTATGGTATCACTCGACTGTAGCAACCCGTTTGTGGTAGACCCGGATGTAAAGTATCCATGGTGAATCAATGGGTTGTAATACCGGAAGTGGTAGACCGGATGTAAAGTTTCCGATATAATACAAAATGGCGATTATCACGTTGGCTAAGACGCCGGGAAAAGTTTCACTTAGGTGACATTCAACTCGGTGGTAGTATAATGATATGATTGTGTATGGCGTTTCACTTCACTAAACTATGGCTGTGACTGTTCCTGCTGAACGCGAGGTAGCTATCACACACTGCTCTATACAGGCCTGTACCCGGAGCTGCTACACACACTGCGCCAGACAGACGTACGACACTCGACGACCCGATACTCTGCACTGACTGGGGTCTGCCCTCAAACGAGTGGACCAAAACGTCCAATGTGGCTCGCTGGAGCGTTCTCAAGAGGCTACAAAAATGAAATGAATCTCCAATTACTGGACGAATACGCACAGACAGACAGACAGGATGCACAACAGACTAAAACGGGAATCGAGCAACGGCAAATCACAGCTGAAATAAAATGTTCTAGGTACATACCAAAATCCTCCGTGTCACTGGTGAATACAGTACTAGTCTTCTGTAACCAGAATATATGTGTCCCCGCCAACCACATAGCGAGACATCGCTTATATAGCACCATGAAACCATGCACGGAATAATGGATATGCCTACCCCTCGTACGACATCTCACATAAATACTACAAAACCATGGCTTTTGCCATGTCACCCGTGGGTTATATTTGGCATAAATATATGTTCCCACGCCTTAAATTCAACCAAACCAGTGTACAGCCCTCGTGGAATAAATACCATCCAACATGGTATACCCCACACTACCATAAATCTGCACACTATAGACCCAGATCTCATAATCCGAAATCTACTCGACTGGGTCTCGACAATGCGAAGGTCGCTTCTTGGCCCCGCCAAACCCCTCCATAACGGTCCTACGGCTATTACACTCAAATGAGAGTGTAGCACATACTAAACTCAAATATCGTGGTCATTTACGGAAATATCACGACACAAAACATCACCATTATGGGATCTGATATATCCGTGTTGGCCAGTACCAGGCTATGATGAAACACTAACCGTAGCATACATAACAGGGCAGACCATGGTATGGTCTGCGCTGTATACTGGCTTCACCTACAGAAGGTCCCTTATATGGTGAAACACTGACACGCGGACAAACTCGGCTGGCACGGACAGTGGACATCCGTAATACTGAAAGGTATCTTTTCCCTAGCGAAACCAGCACACGCAGTCAACGAGTTCTCTACCACACACATGCATAGTCTGTGGCAAATTATGGCGTGACATCAGTAAAACATTGCTCATAAAAATAGACGTATATTTAAATCCGCCAAAAATGACACGCATAAACGTATTTCCACCAATACAACTAAGCCCCCTTATTACATGCACATTGCACATGGCAAATGTACATGCCAAACCACAGGTGTGCAAAAACCACAGGTGTGTGAAACCACAGGTATGTGGAATCACAGGGATGTGAAATCAATAATACGCACAACAATACAACACAGTACCACACATCACAAATATACAATTATACGGATTCCAGAATGTACAAGAATGCACGTGTCACGCGACAGATGTAACCACTAGTTCATACAATGTAACCAGTGTAACCACTATTTATATGGATGTAACCACTAGTTGATGCAATGTAACCAGTGTAACCACTACTTAAATGGATGTAACCACCAGTTCATACAATGTAACCAGAGTAACCACTACTTAAATGGATGTAACCACTAGTTCATACCATATAACCAGAGTAACCACTACTTAAATGGATGTAACCACTAGTTGATGCAATGTAACCAGTGTAACCACTATTTATATGGATGTAACCACTAGTTCATACAATGTAACCAGTGTAACCACTATTCATATGGACATAACCACTAGTTGATGCAATGTAACCAGTTTAACCATTATTTATATGGATGTAACCACTAGTTCATACAATGTAACCAGTGTTAAACCACTATGTGATATGGATGTAACCACTCATTCATGCAGTGTAACTACTATTTATATGGATGTAACCACTAGTTCATGCAATGTAACCAGTGTAACCACTATTTATATGGATGTAACCACTAGTTCATGCAATGTAACCATGTAACCACTATTTATAGGATGTAACCACTCATTCATACAATGTAACTATGTAAAACCACTATGTATATGGATGTAACCACTAGTTCATACAATGTAACCAGTGTAACCACTATTTATATGGATGTAACCACTAGTTCATACAATGTAACCAGTGTAACCACTATTTATATGGATGTAACCACTCATTCATGCAATGTAACCAGTGTAACCACTATGTATATGGATGTAACCACTAGTTCATGCAATGTAACCAGTGTAACCACTATTTATATGGATGTAACCACTCATTCATGCAGTGTAACCACTATTTATATGGATGTAACCACTAGTTCATGCAATGTAACCAGTGTAACCACTATTTATATGGATGTAACCACTCATTCATACAATGTAACCAGTGTAACCACTATTTATATGGATGTAGCCACTAATTCATACAATGTAACCAGTGTAACCACTATTCATATGGACGTAACCACTAGTTGATGCAATGTAACCAGTGTAACCACTATTTATATGAATGTAACCACTAGTTCATACAATGTAACCAGTGTAACCACTATTTATATGGATGTAACCACCAGTTCATCCAATGTAACCAGAGTAACCACTACATATATGGATGTAACCACTAGTTCATAATATGTAGCCATGATGGTTGGCAGTTGTGTAACCACTGTAACCTTATGTAACCATATACATACCTTGGGTTACAAAAGTATACCTCTAGTTATTTGCACACAAACTGTGACCTATCTAGTCCTGGCGGGGGACAACGGCTAGTATACGGTCGACACCTTCACACTGTCTCATTGAATGTCAACATTAGAGAGGTTCTACAGTTTTTTTTATTTGTATTTCAATTAAAAATCATCATTCCCATTTAGCATGTTTAGCCATTATAAAGTGGATTATCTTCCTTGGCTTCCATAAGTTAATCGCAGTACTCTCCCTTTATTTCATATACAAATATTTCCATTTTGCATAAAAACATTAAAATGGGCCCTGGAAATAAGCAAATTAACGACATATATTATGTAAGTACAGTCCAAACATCGTTATTATGATGTGTATACCTTTATTTATTAGAATATATAGTAATTATATGAAGATTTGGGTAGATTTGGGTAAGATTTGGGTAGATTTGGGTAAATCGTGCCACACGAAACATCGACTTACTCTGTTAACACCGACAGTTATGGCAATGACAAGTCCCGCTATCCCAGCACAATAATACAGAAACGCTTTGGACACTAGCAGAAAGTCCACAACAGCCATATTTATTCAAATATGATAAGATCAGCAAAAAATAATCAACAAACAGGCGGACACTCTGGAAAGGATTGACCACTTCCACGTGACATTTGTGATTTCATAAGAGAAGAGATATTTTTAAGTTGGCGGGAAACGTTTAGGGATTCGATGAACTCGTCCCCTCAACTCGTTTGACAGTAATACTGGACGAAGGCCGGAAGGCCTCGTCCAGTATTCCCGCGACTTTTCCAAGTTTATATACCCCGATAAATTCCACAAAAAAAGCCATTCATTCCTATAATGACTCAGTCGACTCATCAAGTTTGTAATGGGTATACATATTACCGGCATACTCTGCCGTGATATATAGAGAATAGTAGGTTAGTGCCGCGAATGGGAAAACATATCTGGGAAGTATTAGGAAACGGGATGTGCGAGGCTCTGCCGATCCCGTTTCTTATTAATACGCAGTGATAAATACGCAGTGATTAGGTCGTATTGACAGGATATCAAAAATGTTTCACGGCACATAGGCACTGTGTTGACTAGATAATAGTCATATATGTCTGATTTACAATGAAACATCTCTAAATCGGACACTCTGGGGACCTCCCAGGGTGTCCAGTTTTGAGATGTTCCACTAAATATATATATGACTTATATGTAGTATTAATTCATTAGAACGACAATGTAGAAACTATTTTATTAATGCATTATGCGATCGCTCTAAAATAATTGATCAAAGTATTTGTTTAAAAACTTCCCAATTATAGGGTGACCAATTTGAACTTCGCGCAAGTGTATATATATATATAAAGATAACAGGTATATATATATATATATATATATATATATATACCTGTTATCTTTGGGTTTGACATGTAATGCCATTTGCTTATCTACTCTGTGGTAGTTAAAGGTGAACTATATATATAGATCCATACGGAATCCATGTAGCTTTTATTTGAACAAATCATGCAACTATTTGTATTTTTCTTCGCAATCCATTATTCATCATGAATCATATATATGAGGATATGCGTAGAAAGGATAACCCGATAAATATCTAGGATTATTTTACACTATCCTTAATTACATTCATAATGGAAACGCCCAACATAGGCCTATTACGTTTATATCTTAGTACACTACGTTAGCCCCACGTGACGGTGCGCAACGTTGTTGATTCGTTAAAAAAATCCGTCATTAAAATACATGACGTTCATCGTCGTTGTCAATAACGCCATGCTTTTGACAGGCAACATCGCTGTTCTATGAATTGCGTCAAAATGACGTACAACAACAAGATTCCTAATTTTAACGCCGTATTTGGTAATTTACATTTTTGAAACTATCCGAAAATGCAATGTATATATATGAATAATAAAACAATGGGCAGTTGCGTTTACTGTAGTAAGAAAAACGTTTGGTATATTTAACGTTTGCGAGAAGTCATTTAAACAGACCAACTGTTTTTCATACTACATTAAACGGAACGGCCCATGGTTTTAATTCCTTAAATTTAAATGAAAAACAATTTTACAAAACAATAGTACTAGTGTTATACCGATGTATAGCTCCTTTAAAGCCGAGCATGTACATATACATACATTCTATATGTGTGTATTTGCACGGCACAGTTATAGCTAGTTTGTAAGTGGCAGGCATATCAGTATGAAGATGACGTGGATTACAGCACTTGTGGTAGTAACAGCCCTGGTGTCGAGAGCTGACGGATACTGTCACGCGCAAGCGATAAGTATGTATGGCCTGCCAAATGCACACTAATTCCTCATATCAAACCCGGACTTGAGGTAAAAACCCGGGTTAGAGCCCCCTCAAGCCCGGGTTTGAAGAATAACAACCAATATCTAGATCGCAATCGGTAGTCTTTCATAAACCCGGGTTTGAGTAATTATTGTACAGTTGGCTTGCCGTAAGTATACACCCTGCTACCGACCAGTCGTATACATCGGTTACCGACAACATCAGTTCAGCACGAATAAGACAAGTCCCTGAATACACGTTACCCGCAGAGAGAGAGAGAGAGAGAGAGAGAGAGAGAGGAGAGAGAGAGAGAGCGCCATTTACTAGGTCCTAGGTCCTAGGTCCTAGGTCCGAGTCTTCCACATGTGATTCTTTTTTTCCAGCGGACAAGGCATACTGCCAGGTCGATGGTCACGTGATACAACAAGGCGAGTCGTACAGATTTATGTCGAAATGCGAGGAATGCCGGTGTGGCAAGCAGTTCCTCGGGACAATACAACTGTCGTGTTGCGGGTAAGTACCCGTCACAGTACAGTAACAGTAGACACATTCATTTCTACTGTTTGTTCCGTTTACTGCTGACCTACTTTTAGCCAGTAAACACAATAAATCCCCCATTATATACAAACTAGATACTTTTTCCCATAAAATAAAAAAATCATCATCCACATTTTTTATTTGATGAAATTTCGTCAAATTTTTATTTTATAGGAGAATACACTTGTTCAATCAGATATTAACATGAGGCTCAACTAGATTTGTACAATGATGCTGTGTATATATATACTTTCAGTAGCCTATTTCACCAACATTGCAAAATATACTTATCTAGCAAAGTATACTTTAAAGGAGAAATTTTCTAAATTTATTAATTTTTGTTATACTGACTGATAGTGTAATAAATTTAGTATACTAATTCTGCATAGTTTTAATCATCAAATATATGAAGTATTTAGTTAAATATGAAATAACGCATTTCGGGAAATATAAATGAATACTCCGGCCCTCAAAGTAAACTTTGCTAGATAAGTAAACTTTGCAATTTTGATGAAATCGGCTACAGATATGGAATACACGCTGGACCGATGATGCCGGCCCCTGGATGTATCGTTATCGCAGATACCGACGGATGTACGCCCAAGATAGTTGATGCCAACGATCCCAGTCAACCATGCTCTCACTGACGGACATGCTGCTGCCACTTAAATCTGTATTTGGTCTGCATTAAATTATGACGAAACGACGGATTTATATTGCTGATGGTGTCATATCCTCGCATTCATGTGACGTTTCATGAACATATTCAAAAAAGGTATTCGAATTATGATAATTTCACGGAATCAGTGCGCAAAAACAATCAAAGTACTGAAAGTACTGACATATGTTATCTCCACAAAAACTGGTCACTTGCGGAATTAGAGACTGAAAGTTGCATATTTTCTCAATCATCATCCAGAGGCAAATGTACTGTGATAGTGCAAACCCATTCCCATACATACGTTTTCTCTAGAATAAATTACTGTCTGAACTCCCAGAAAAAACTTGTACGAAACTGGCGGCTAACTGTTCACTTCTACCTAACTGTGAGTACTAAAGATAATAGCTGCTGTATTCATACGCACGAAATGTCTTGATTCGTATTTTCCAGAATTTAACTGATGAACTGGGCACACAATTGTGAAAACTATAGAGAGTAGTATATGTAGATACAATTAAAGCAAGACAGACCAAACTGCCATAGGAAAAGTTGGCACTGTTTTCTTGGTCGTACTCGCCGTTTAGGCGTAGCACGATCAATGACTGCCCCCACCCCCCCCCACCCCCATAGAAATTTGAGTGACACAATATGCTATCTCAAGGGAGATAACATATACAACTTGAAAAAGAAATCAAAGGGTGATACTTCATACAAATGTATTACTGGTTTCACAGATATTTGCGTTCTAAGAGTTATGGGTTTCATGTATATGTGCTACATCTGAACATGGTCTTGTTAGTGTAGCCTATACGGCCCCTGTCTTTCTTGCCATCTCGGCCATCTTTCCAAAATCTACCATGGCCATGTTAGTAGGGTGCCCCGTGTATTCTCGTGCGATAGGTCTGCCGAAATTGATTTTTTTGGCTAAAAGTATTGTTTATGGACACAGTAAGCAGAACAACTAGGGGGGCACTTTTACATTTCATTTTTGAAGTTTTTACGGGCCCGCGAAATTATTTTATATTGTTATTTTTTTAAAAATGAATAAAATTAATCTGGTCATTGGGTTATTTATTTTTCATCATAAGATATTTCGAGAGACACAAAACTACAAGTTTTACTACCCACACCTCACCGATATCTCGTTTTTATGCGCATACGATTTCAGCCGTGGGTGTGGTTTTTCGCGGGCCCATAAAAACTTCAAAAATTAAAAGTGAAACTGCCCCCCCCCCCCCCCACCCCTAGATTTTCTGCTTACATGGGTCCATAAACAATACTTTTAGCTAAAAAAAATCAATTTCGGCAGACATATTGATGTCTAGTAACATAAGGTCGTAACTGCTATGATGCTAAGCATAGCAGTTACGACCTTATGTTACTAGACCATCGATATCGCATGATAGCCTATGTTCTGGACATGCGGAACTCTACTATGTCCATTCTGTGAGGCTCATCAGGGGCCCGTTTCACTAAACTTCGTACGACTAAAATGTTCGTAGGTGCAAAATTATAATAGCCTGTAAATTTCACATTAACAATGTTTTCTTCTGAACAGTTATTGGATTTGCATTTATTGCTCATAGACTGCATATGCAGCATATGCTCAATACATTCAAATCCATCAATTGAAATTTCCAGACAATCCTAAATTTGCACTTACGAACATATTAGTCGTACGAAGTTTAGTGAAACGGGTTCCACGTTACACGACTCGCCTAATTTTAGGTTCGTTGCCACATCTATTCTATTACGTATGGAAGCGTCCTGGTGCCAATGCTGAACTATTTTTATCTCCTAATTAGGAGATACTAAGTACTAATTAGGAGATACTAAGTCCTAATTAGGAGTTAGTAAGTCCTACTTAGGAAATACTAAGTCCTAATTAGGAGTTAGTAAGTCCTAATTAGGATACAATAATTCCTAATTAGGATATACTAAGTCCTACTTAGGAGATAATAAGTCCTAATTAGGAGATACTAAGTCCTAATTAGGATTAGGAGATACTAAGTCCTAATTATGAGATAATAAGTCCTAATTAGGAGATAATAAGTTCTAATTAGGAGATATTAAGTCCTAATTAGGATTATGAGATACTAATTCCTAATTAGGAGATACTAAGTCCTAATTAGGAGATAATAAGTCCTAATTAGGAGATACTAAGTCCTAATCAGGAGATACTAAGTCCTAATTAGGAGTTAGTAAGGAAATATGCAAGACGACATGTCATGGGGGAATTATGTCCGATGGGGGGGGGGAGTAATTAATTGAGTACATGTGTAACACCAGCGTACTCCCTGATCACATTGCATCCATTCAGCCTGATAAAGGACAACATTTTTTGTTATACCGTATTTGGAGTGCCTTGCATCCACGCAGTCTGATAAAGTACAACACTGTTTGTTATACAGTATTTGGAGTAACGCCCGATCAATAGCTGACACTCAAAATCAACCACCACAACAAATGGCAGAATTAAAACGCGGGCTACTCAAACCAACCACCACGACACATGACAGAATTGAAACGCGGGCTACTTCTTGTCACTTAGCCCTACCAACAAATACCATACAATGAATGGCAGATTGACTGATTGATTAACTGATTATTGGTGTTTGGCGTCCGATCAATAAATCCCACTCCCAAACAACCACCCACTACAAATGCCAGAATTGCGGTATGAATATTATTCATTGATTGTGATCAATTATCTATATATATGTAGCCCTGGTAGTGCATGTAATGTATGTACCCCGTTTTGTCATGGCACACCGACTTATAGACGTCATTTATCTATTATATGTGTTGCTTAATGTTTCTTATTCCACCTGCGTGTGGACTGAAACTTTGAAACAAAATAAAAGATGTGTTCTGTTCTGTAACACGCTACTACAGGCCCCCGGCTGAGAAAGGGAACCTTCAACATATGCGATCAGCGTAGTCACATATTGATCGATCAGTCTGAATCTCACTACAGACTGATCAGAATGTACGATATTCCATATCCATATTCCGGTCAAGGAGTAGCATTAATGACATCAGAAAAAATATCTAACACTACTGTGAGAGTGCAATTGGAATTGCATCTCCAATGTGTGCCACTTGTCCTTTGCATGTTGTAAGGTCTCTTTTCTCAGCCGTAGGCCCATATACCTTGATCGGACTATGCGGATGCTATCCGGGTCTAACATAAATAATAATATATAACAACACTGGTCTGCTTGCAATATTAGTTGATTATCTCCCTTCGATTTAATGATATACTGGTCCAGTAGTAGTTATCTCCCCTGGCTATATTATATGGAGGACTTTTTTATATTGTTATATTTTGAACATTGGACCGTACGGACGACACACTCCATACGCTGTATCTATGCATAATCGATGCGCCATCAGTAGCGATGTCCGTAATTGTGCGGCAATTTATGATGGTTCCATTTGATCAAGGCCAAAGTAATTTTACAAACTTATTCACTGCATTAACTCTTTATTACAGGACAACTTATCCACATGTTGGTAGCATGACTTAAAATATTCGTATAATAACACTGTTTGCCGAACGTTATAATGGTTAAGTACAATCTAATTCATTTCTTTTCCTCTATTCCAAATTATAGTGTTTCCCATGGAATATATTTAATTGAATATAAATACATAGCTCAATGTATATTCTAAACATAAGTCTTTCAACATGGTTAGCATATGATGAAGACTGAGACTAAAACTTTGAATTCCTCCCTCTCAAGAATGAGAAGCAGACCCATTTTATAGTAAACAGCATAATGCTCAGTTGCAACACAACCAGAGACTCAATGTTGGTTTGAGCCGAGCGGCTCATTGCGAGCATGCAACATGTTTTGAGCCAACATCCAGTCTCCAAGCAACTGTTAGTCATCGGCTCAAAGCAACCACTGACCTAGTTTCTCTGAGCAACATGTAGAAATTAGAACAGAGTTACCCAGTTTCACGACAGCTAACACATGTAAGCCATACGGGAAAAGGTGCATAAAGTCCAATTGACCAGAAAGCCAAATCATAACAATATACACTAAAACAATAAAATGAGCCATGAAATGGACAGGTACATGCCCGATATTGATATATTAGCTGCTTAGCATCAATACTAATAATATATATATACAGTTATTGTATGGTATATATAGCCAGAACATGTATATTTGGGCAAGATTTGGGTAATTATCTAGATTTGGGTAAATCGTGCGGCCCGTTGTTGTTTCTAAACACATGTTAAGGAAGCGTCGTGTTTTCTGATTGGCTGAGCTATCTCCTAATTAGGACTTAATATCTCCTAGTTAGGACTTAGTATCTCCTATTTAGGACTTACTAACTACTAATTAGGACTTATTATCTCCATTAGGACTTAGTATCGCCTAATTAGGACTTACTATATCCTAATTAGGACTTAATATCTCCTAATTAGGACTTACTATCTCATAATCAGGGCTTAATATCTCCTAATTAGAACTTACTAACTCCTAATTAGGAATTAATATCTCCTAATTAGGACTTAATATATCCTAATTAGGACTTACTATCTCCTAATTAGAACTTACTAACTCCTAATTAGGACTTAGTATCTCCTAATTAGGAGATAACAATATTTCAGCATTGGCACCAGGACGCTTCCATAATTACGAACTTTTTGTTAACATAATATTCCAGTTTGCACACAGTATATGAGGTATAATAGGACTATTCAATATATGGGACTGTGGCTGGAGAAATGGGGCTTATTGGTTTTGCGACCAGTCCGCATCCACACAGCTGATCAGAATCTGCACAGTTCGCCATGACCGACCATGTGTCTAATGCTAAATAAATCCAAAATGGCTGCATCCATCCTCCTGGAAAATGTATAACAATATAATGGGTTAGCTAAAAATAGATAGAAATAAGCTAAAAGTACAGTTGGTGCGGTGTTTTTCGTTACTTTTAGCAGGCCCTATCTGCTGGCCGGGTTATTTGCTAGGTTGGACGCTATAAAGGTCTGGAAATCCATGACGGCCACCACTAGACATCTGGAGCCTATTTCATCAACATTGCAAAGTATACTTTAGTAGCAAAGTATACTTTGAGGGAGAACTTTTCAATTTTATGATAAATTTATTACTTTTTATTATACTGAATTTATTACATTATCACAGCCAATTTGGCTGTGATAATGTAATAAATTCAGTATAATAATTCTGCATACTTTTAATCATGAAATATATGCATTTGTTACTTCTATATGAAATAATGCATTTCAGGAAAAATAAATGATTACTCCCTCAAAGTATACTTTGCTAGTAAAGTATACTTTGCAATGTTGATGAAATAGGTAGGCTACAGGGGCCCGTTTCACTAAACTTCGTACGACTAAAATGTTCGTAAGTGCAAAATTATGATAGTCTGTAAATTTCTCATTAGCATTGTTTTCTTGTAAACAATTATTGGATTTACATTTATTGAGCATAGGCTTCATATAATATGCAGCCTATGCTCAATAAATGTAAATCCATCAATTGAAATTGCCAGACGATCCTAAATGTGCACTTACGAACATTTTAGTCGTACGAAGGTTAGTGAAACTGGCCCCAGGAACACATATAACATACCATTTTTGAGGAGACATTTATGTTAGTTCTAAGTTCAAATGATGTGACTTGTAGCATTCCAATCCGGCTGGAATGGAGTTGTGTATGGTTTTGTTACTTTAGATGTTATCATGACTTTGAATGCCCAGCGGACCACCTTATTCATTATGTATATGTCATCTAAACTTAAACTACTTAATATGTATTTAAAAACTACTAATTTCAACATGTCAACCCTACTGAAATGTTAATCTTATTCAGACTCTTTACTTTAAAATCCAAGATGGCCACTGCATGTGCGTCACCAGCATTTTTGAAAAGGGAGTTCAGCTGTGAAGAAACCGAAATATGTAAGCGGTACAGGGTTACCCCTGGACCCCTTACAGACTTCTGTTGCTTCACAGCCCATGAAAATGTTTGATTGCTAGACGCCAAATGCTGAATTTGTGTATGTTTGTATGCTCCTGGGCAAAGAGTTTTGGGTCAATTGAAGAAGCGTATTTGTTTTTAAAATTGGCAGCTTGCAATACGTTTGGTTCCGCTTGACTGTATTTTGTTAGTAGTGCATTTAAATAATATAATAATTATCTGCTCATTCATGCACTGAAAATCGGACCTCATTTATATAAAAAATATCCTGCTAAGTCCAAAGAAGGGGGTTCGTACGATCCCATCGAATCTCCATAGACGACGCCCTTGTCCTGTTTTAAGGCGAGATTGATAAGTACAATGTATAGGTGTTGCGGTTAGCATTACTATAGCCTATATAAACTTATCAAGTAACCTGCCCTGTATTGACCGAATACGTACTAACTGATAACATATTGTTGTATCAGGTATTGACATGATACAAACATCCGGGTTACAACGAAGTGGAAACTGACGTTACATTGGTCGGATGAAGTCATGTCACGTTACAGAATGACGTCAGTGTAATGACGCAACTTAAACAAGTCCGTTCTGTCCCTAGATAACGACGTCATCTGTGTTAATTTTCGAGCATAAAACGTAACGTGATAACTAGAATACCAGGCTAGTGCCTTTTGATATCAAGCTTTTCAGGCTCGATCGGCTTTGAAACGGTAGGAATTCCTCGGCAAGCCTCGGAATTCCTACGCGTTTCCTAGCCTTGCCTGATAATCTTGATATCAAAAGACTCTAGCCTGGTATTATCTATATGTACACTACAACCTGAAACGATATCGCTGTATTTTCATTATCAATTGTACTTTACAGATCGACAAACATACTGGGGCCCGTTTCACTAAACTTCGTACGACTACAATGTTCGTAAGTGCAAACTTATGATAGTCTGTAAATTTCACATTAACAATGTTTTCTTTTATTTAATATTTTTTATTTTTTATTTATAAATGTAAATCCATGAATTGAAATTTTCAGACGATCCTAAATTTGAACTTACGAACACTTTAGTCGTAAGAGGTTTAGTGAAACGGGCCCCAGTATGTTTGTCGATCTGTAAAGTACAATTGATAATGAAAATACAGCGCTCACCTTGCGGAAATTGTTCTCATTTTCAAACGCTTTGTTAAAATTGCACAAACATATGATTGAGATATGTCGTATGCATGACTAATATAATTCCAGCACAAAAATATTTACACAATTCCCTAACATGTGATTGGCCCGTAGCAAGTCTCTGTCCAAAATTGATATCCCAGTAAACTCCCACGCCGAACTACTTTCTACAGGTGCGCTGTCAGTGCTGTCAATGTAAACAATTGGCTGCCGTCTGTCAAAATAAACACATTTTCTTGATGAATTTATTTCAAATGCTGGAATTATAAGGAATGAATGTCCTTTTTGTGGAATTTATCGGGGATATAAACTTGGAAAAGTCGCGGGAATACTGGACAAGGCCTTCCGGCCTTCGTCCAGTATTCACGCGACTTTTCCAAGTTTATACCCCGATAAATTCCACAAAAAGGTAATTCATTCCTATAGTATAATTTTCTCAACAGTATGTGCGTCTGTAATGTAGCCACACATTTTCTGACTGACTGGTAACGTAGCACTGGCTTCCTATAAACGCCCTGCCGCATATACGGGGCGCCAAGTGGGACATGGCTCAATTTTGTCAACAAAATTCATTTTTGTGCCACAAAATTCAATTTTGTGCCACAAAATTCAATTCTGTCAATTCTGCACACGCATGTAAGAAGGACTACCATTGGTCAGAAACTGCACTGGAGAAATGGGTCACGGTCGCCGATCTACACATTCAATGTCGATGATTCATTTCTCATTCTGCCATTTTGCTTCAACTATCTCCAAACAGTCAAACGTTGACAAACCCATTCGTATTTAAACTCATTTGCGTTATAATTGTACACATAATTCATGTACATGTAGATCTCCCGCGAGTACTGACGTCATTTATTGTGTATAAAGGTACATCTGCCCCAGTTAAATCAATAATACACGCGCTGTGGCCTGTGTTCTGACTGCTGTCTGTGTTTATAAACAGAATGTGTGTATTGGGCCATTTGAGGAAACCATTTGTATATTTGCGTAGATACCATGGATACTAAGATGGTGTATATTGTAAATAATGCATGTAGACACATAGTTGCGAACACGTAACTTCGCAACTAGTAGACACAGATCATCTAATGTCATTTTCGAGCATAAAACGTTACCTGATAAATAGAATACCAGGCTAGTGTATTTTAATATCAAGTTTATCAGGCTCGGCTCGGAAACGGTAGGAATTCCTCGGCAAGCCTCGGAATTCCTACGCGTTTCCTAGCCTTGCCTGATAAACTTGATATCAAAATACACTAGCCTGGTATTCTCTATATATGGACATGCTCTCAGGTCTAGCTATGTCCCGACTACTTTATGTTTGACCTGCTTACATAATTGAGGGAAAAGTCTGAATATTTTATTTCTCCTTCAAAGTATATGCTTAATTGAGTGTGACCACTCATTTTTAATCATAATATAACCAAAATAACTGTCCATAAAGAAGTATAATATTGATATAGGGTTATATTTTCGCATTGAAATATTTAAGCCTGCAAGTGTACTCCACCATCTAGTAAAATGGACTAAGACCGATCTCAACCAATCAACGTAGAGATGACATAGACTATCCTACGCAAACTAATTTTTGTGGACAAAAATGAATTCTGTCCCACAAAACTGAATTTTCTTCACAAAACTCAATTCTGTCTTACAAAATTGAATCCTTTATAACAAAAATGAATTTTGTATACGAAACGTATGCAGAATTGAATTTTGTGACACAGAATTGAATTTTGTGACACAGAATTGACAGAATTGAATTTTGTGACACAGAATTGAATTGAATTTTGTGACACAGAATTGAATTTTGTGACACAGAATTGAATTTTGTGATTTTTAGTGTTACAAAACTCAATTTTGTACACATAATTAACCTGTCCTGCATGGCGCCCCGTAGCATATGGCGTATTTCTGCTGTTGTGTTCCTTCTTATTCCGTTTTCTTAAATATACCGCATTTGTTTTTCATTAGTGCTTCTGACCGCGGTGCCAGATATTAACGTCATAAATTATGACGTCATTATGACGTCAAGTACTGTATCGACGCCATGAGCTGTACGTAAATACTAATAACGTTAATGAATGAACGTACAAAATTGTATTCATGTTGGATAAGTTGCTAGAAAAATAATGGTCGGGTGACACTACTTATTGACCCACCCTCGTATATTTGTCAGTTAAAATTAAATGACCAAACTACTAATTGTGTGAACATATACATGACTGTATCTCATGCATAAAGTAACACTCTGTGTTGGGTTGCCATATGCCATATGTTTCGGGATGACAAATTGTGTTATACTGTCATATGAATGTGTATCATAGACGTGACAATATGCTGTATGACAAAATGAAGATGCTTCAGGTATAGAGTAGTGTACGTTGTGAAATAATGGTGTTTTAAGAATCAAATTGCATGTCCATGTACATGAGGAATGTGCTTCATTATAGGAATGAATGGCCTTTTTGTGGAATTTATCGGGGTATAAATACTGGACAAAGCGATAAAAAATTACAATTTTCGAAAAAAAATCAAATTGTAATTGTTTATGGCCTCGTCCAGTATTCCCGCGACTTTTCCAAGTTTATATCCCCGTTAAATTCCACAAAAAGGCCATTCATTCCTTATAATTGCAGCATTTGAAATAAATTCATCAAGAAAATGTGTTTATTTTCCGTTTTCTTAAGAATTATTTTAACTGCGCCTCACGGTTACGGAAAGTAGTTCTGCGTGGGAGTTTACTGGGATATAAATTTTGGACAAAGACTTGCTACGGGCCAATCAAATGTTAGGGAATTGTGTAAATATGTTTGTGCTGGAATTATGAGGCAATATAAGTGTGCTTCATGGACAAAATATAAACAAATATTAACAGTCATATGAAGATGGGTCGTCTTGATCACAGTCATTGTCTTTTTATGTTATTCTATTCTGTATGTATCACCTTCCTATTAATGGTGGCAAAAGCAGCCACACAGATGTGGTTCACATTGTAACTTGTGGGTTGTGTGGGTTTCGGATTCAATATACATGTTCTTATATGTACTGTTAATACTACATGTACATGTTCACAATGGAATGTTAATCGGGCCCATGCGATTGGGCGATAAAGTTGACAGTGGCCATATGCAGTGTGCGGTGTTTTTCTCGTCATTAATTCTAGCATACATTGTTTGTGTACATTAAGTTAATAATGTTGAACTAAAAAAAAAAAAAAATTGCCCTTGTTCAATCGGTATTTTGCCTGGACAATATATGTCATAGTAAGTTTAGGGCGACCATAATGGACTGCAAACTTGTGGCTGTTTTAAAACTGTTTTCCCATATACTATATTCTACAGTACGGCGGCCATATTGGATTCACCGTCATTCACTGAAATTAGGGGCTATACACTATCAAGGTGTATGATCACGTGGTACTAACAACAACAAGTACCGATTCAAAGTACTTATTCTTGTATAGTGTCCTTATTACGTAACGGATTTTGATGAAATATGGCGCATCAACGTGTCTTGTTAAGCTGCATTTGGTGGTCTCTGTATTTTCTGTAAGTCTGTGCCAAACTCCATAGACCACCAATTACAGCTCACGAAGACGCGTTTGCTGCGCCATATTTCATCAAAATCAGTTGCATATTAAGGAAAATATCAAATAATACTTACTTTGGAGTGGGCGACGTTGTTTTTGTTGTTGTAACCACGTGATCATGCACCTTGACTATGGTATATATATCCATTGGTATCGAACACCAATAAACCAGAAACCAGTCATTAGGTAATTTATGAAGCGAGCTATTTCTGTTTGAATTAATTACTATGCTAACCTATTGACTGGCTTTTACATCAAATTATAACAATTTTTTACGACGGCCATATTGGATTTATTCAGTTGGAGTGGCTCTATATGAGTGAAATTGCAAAACATGTTTTACATTCTTCTGATATCACACATACATGCAGAAACATAATAAAAGAAGACGTTTTTATATACGGCTCATATACGGCGGCCGTATTTGATTTACTGTCAGTGAATGGAATTACGGCAATGAAATTCTGCTAGATAGAATCCTTGGTCTCGAAAACATGGGTGTAGACATCAAAACGAATTCTATATGTGACTTATTAAGTGAGCTTTTCCTGATTTTGCAATTTTACCTAATTAATATGCTAGCCTATAGACCGACCTTTACACAAAATTCTAACTTATTTTCAGGGCGGCAATATTGGATTTAATGTAAAAGGAATGGCTCTATATGACAGAAATTGTAGATATGCTTTACATGCTGATGTCATAAGCAGACATAAATAAGAAGATGATCTTCAAATTATGACGATTTTAGTCTCACATATGGCGGCAATATTGGATGTGCCGTCATTGAATGGGATTACGTCACTGAAAGTTTGTTAGATAGATTCCTTGGTATCGAACATATGGGTATATGCATCACAATGAAGTATCTAGGTGACTTATTAAGGGAGCTATTCCTGAGTTTGTGATTTAACCTAATTAATATGCTAATTAGATAAATTAAGGAAATGCTACACATATGCAAATGGTATCCGGCAGTTTCTGAGTCCTTCGGACCTATATATTATATTTCCTCTTTAACCCTTTGAACCCGAAAGCCCGCTATAGTGGTTTATGCAAACAGTGCAGATCCAGATGAGCCGGCTCGTAACGAGCCGTCTTATCAGGATCTACACTTTTTGAAAGTAATTTTCATATTTTTGAGCACAAAAAATACCCCCATTTCATAAATGGATTAGTCGGAAAATCATTTTGTTGGATTGGTTGCAAAATTAGCATATCAAAATCCATTCCAGTTACTTAATTAGGGGTGAAAGGGTTAACACTTTGCGATACTCGACATTTGTAGGTTCGAGTATTATGCTGCATTTCCATTGGTTACCTATGTCTTGGTAACGAGATGCCATCTCATGGGAACGACATAGATAACTCGTGGCCATGTCGTGGGAACGAGATGTCCCGTTTAAGCTGCCGTAGAAAATTGACCCTTGACGCGAATTTTTAAACCCTTGTTGATCTTGCCTTTACGGATGTACTTGTAGTGGCTCGTCTCGACGAAGTACATGTACCACTGTTTATTGTTCGCCGGTGGATGTGTACACTACAGGGACGGATCTGGTGGGGGGGGGGGGGTGGGGGGGGGGGGGGGTCCGGGGTTTTCAACACCCCCCCCCCCCTTGCAACCACGGAGTTTGTTTACATAGATCACAGTTTACCACCAGTTGGAGTCTGAATTTAAATGCCGTAAAACACAGGAAAGTGCATTTCGAAGAGCTCGAAAATAGGACAACCCCCTAGTTGCGAACGGTAACTCATGGGAACGACATAGATAACTTGTGACCATGTCGTGGGAACGAGATGTCCCGTTTAAGCTGCCGCAGAAAATTGACCTTGACGCGATTTTTTAAACCCTCGTTGATCTTGCCTTTACGGATGTACATGTAGTGGCTCGTCTCGACGAAGTACATGTACCACTGTTTATTGTTCGCCGGTGGATGTGTACACTACAGGGACGGATCTGGTGGGGTGTGTCCGGGGTTTAACCCCCCCCCCACCCCCCCCCCTTGCAACCACGGAGTTTGTTTACATAGATCACAGTTTACCACCAGTTGGAGTCTGAATTTAAATGCCGTAAAACACAGGAAAGTGCATTTCGAAGAGCTCGAAAATAGGACAACCCCCTAGTTGCGAACGGTAACTCTAGTCTTGTAATTACTCCCGTACCGTCAATAGCTAGACATACAGACGGTACGGGAGTAGATTGCAAGAGTTACCTTCGCAACTAGAAAACCCCCCATTCCCCAAATGATGGATCCGCCCCTGCACTATTTTAATAATTCTGATCGGTGTTGTTATATAGACTGACAAATCATTTATTACCTAGATATGACAAATGTGGACGATAAAAGGGCGGTACAGATTATGTTGCTACTCAACGCAGTTGCTTTTTTGGGTGACGTAGTCATAGGCTTGATGTCCTTAATTCCCGGCTCTATATTCACAGTAAGTAATGTTGTTTTGTGTTATTAAATGGCGTAAGTGTCGCGTGTGTCGGCTTGCATAGAAACACTACTTGTGAACAAAGGTATCATATTTTAAACATTAAAGAAACAAAATGTTGGTAGCAATCGTGTTTTGTGCAGGCACATACGTAGTGCAAACACCAGCAGTAGGGTATCTTAAATGATCCCGTCAACACAGTGCGTATGTGCCGTGAAACACGGTGCCGTGAAACAGTTTTGATATCCTGTCAATACGACCTATTCTTTTGCATTTTAAAGCCATTTGTAGGTGTTGACGGGATAAATAGAATAGTAGGTTAGTGCCGTGAATGGGAAAAATATCTAGCGCGGCACGGAAACGTGATGTGCTCGGCAGAGCCTCGCCCATCCCGTTTCCTAAGCCTTGCCAGATATGATTCCCCATTCACGGCACTAACCTACTATTCTCTATTTATCGACCAATAGAAAATATAGCATTTCGTGTCACTTATTGTTTGTCATAGTTTATCGACCAATGCAATCACATTTCGTCTCCATAAATCGCATATTGTCAAGCTTTTAATCATTAAATGTTTCAAGAAGTAGGACGTTATATTTATAACCAGAGGTTCCGTCTTGTTGACGTAAGTTCCCGCGACGCGAGCACATGTCTTGTCACCGGGTGTGCTCGGTCGAGTTGGTGTCAAACCTCCAAATAACGTAGTAGTATTCAATTAGAAAGCGCGAGTATGGGCGGGGCTATATTCCAACAGACTGGTGTACGCGAAGGTGTGGGGTCAAACAATAAGATACTTATAGTTCACGTATTGAATTTTTAATGAACTAATGTACGCCCGAATTAATGTACATGTATTAACAATTAAATACATGACATCACTATTGCATAAGTCATCGTCTTTGATGCGCTATATATCATGAAAATCCGTCCGTTTGATATGAATATTTGAAATAAAATCAGATTACGTCACGTCGGAAACTGCCGTTCGATAACGTGCGGAAACCACATGTATAAGTTATTGTTCACATATTGGATTTTTAAGCAATTAACTGCGAGAGAGCGTTACCGATCACAGCATTTAGTTCCTTAAAATTCAATGTTATATATGAACAATAATATATTTATAATATAGCTAGGTTTATAATGCATTATAATCTCCCATCCGAGTATTGATTTTCATTTCCTGTCGAACAGGTAGTCATTCAATATTGCAGGGGCGGATCTGAGGGGGGGGGGGGGGGGTGGGATTTCAGCCACGGAGTTTACATAGATCACAGTTTACCACCAGTTGGAGTCTGAATTTAAATGCCGTAAAACACAGGAAAGTGCATTTCGAAGAGCTAAAAAATAGGACAACCCCCTAGTTGCGAACGGTAACTCTTGCAATTACTCCCGTACCGTCCGTAGCTAGTTACGGACGGTACGGGAGTATATTGCAAGAGTTACCTTCGCAACTAGACATCCCCCCCCTCGTTCCCTAAATGCTGGATCCGCCCCTGTATTGCAATATGCAACTAATTGGGGTTAAATCTTGCCATATGTGAAATTATTGTTAGCCTAGTTTCTCGTCCAATGAAAGCACAGTATGTGGCCTAAATTAATCGCATATTGCTACGCTTACGTCAATATAATTATATTAAATTAATCACTAAATGTTGCAATACGTGAAAAGCTATATTTAAAAATAGTTGTCCCGCCTTGTTGGCGCATTTTTGAAAATATGCAAATTACATGTAGGTACCTTCCACTCTCAGGAAAGTTGGGGAACTTTATAACTTTCACATGGTATTTCGGTCATTGTAACAAAGTTTGGTCGCTGCCCTCAATTTTTCCGACTTCCATGTATATATGGGTTAAAGGTACATGCCCAATCAGTAGGCACAAATGTTCTTTATAGGAATTAAATAAATGTATCGTTGTGTCACTATTCCACCTGTTCTAAAGATTACGAGTGCCCGCTATACAGATATCAAAGGACTGAAAGTCCAGAAATTCTGCGCAGTACGTGTGTGTGGATAAGCAATATGCTAAAAATTGGTTTGCATTCATTTTGATTGGGTCATAGAAGGGATCCAATCAATCAATCTAGCCTTCTGCTGAGTAGGACATCCTTACCATATGGTCGACCTACATGGTTCGGCCCTCTTGTACCATTTTGGCAAATGCAATGCTCGCCGATGAGAAAGCATACTCCTGAGGATAGGAACATAATCCTTGCATATACAGAAATTCTTAATGGGGCATAACAGGATTTAACTCTCAAGTACCAGGGGGCCGAAATGGTTGGTACATGAGGGCCAAAACCATGTAAGTCGGCATTCCGACAAGATGAATACCGATCGCTAAATTACCCTTCGCTACTCCCTCCTACCTCCCCCTCAAAAATAAGAGAACAAATGTATTGCTGGTAACAAAGGCATATATTCAAATATGGTTTATATAATAGTGTGTAAATAGTCATTTTAGGTGTTGGAGTATCTATCCTGTTGTAACATGTTGCGCATATTAGCTCACAAGTACCAGGGGGGCTGAAATGGTTGGTACATGAGGGCCAAACCATGTAAGTCAGCATTCCATTAAGGATGATGGATTGATTATTGGTGTTTAACGGCCTATCAACAGCCAGGGTCATGTAAGGCCGGGCCAACAGGATGGAGTGTCCTGAATTCAACCTGTAAAAAAAGTAAGGGAAATTCCCAAAATCAGAGCTCAATATTTACATAAACTATATATTCTGCCCTGAAATTAGAGTGCTGTGGATTGATTGATTGATTATTGGTGTTTAACGGCCTATCAACAGCCAGGGTCATGTAAGGCCGGGCCAACAGGATGGACTATCCTGTATTTAACCTGTAAAAAATTAGGGAAATTCCCAAAATCAGAGCTCAATATTTACATAAACTATATATTCAGCCCTGAAATTAGAATATCCTGACCTGGTGCCAGGTCCATGCCACACCAGAATCACTTAGCTCACCCCAAAAGCAATACGATTAGCTTTTAATCCTATTACTTTCTTAATGGGGCATAACAGGATTTAGCTCTCAAGTACCCGGGGGCCGAAACAGTAGGTAAATGAGGGCCAAACCATGTAGGTCGGCATTGCGGCAAGGATGAACGCCGATCGTTAAATTAGCCATCGCTACTCCCTCCTATCTCTCACCCGAAGCGGTAATAGAGATATATAATAATTTGAAAAACTTTTAACGTAAAACTTTAATGTAAAAAATGATAAGTCATTTGACCTTGGGCTTCTGGGCAGTATGGGTAGGGTATAAAATGAAAATATAGATGGTTATCTACGTGTGTATGAAGTTTGAAGTTGATATCCCAAATAGCTACAGAGATGCAGCATTTTATGAAAAACTTTTAACATAAAACTTCTTGGTCATTAGACCTTGGGCTTCTGGGCAGCATGGACATGCTATGCAATGAAAATATAGATGGTGATAAATGTATTTATGAAGTTTGAGGTTGATATCCCAAGCGGTTATAGAGATATATAACAATTTGAAATTTTTTTAACCTAAAACTTTAATGTAAACAAATTATAAGTCATTTGACCTTGACCTTGGGCATCTGGATGGCAGTTTGTGAGAAGATTTTTTAAGAATTTGAGCTCTTTATAGACAGCGGGCATTTAATAATATAATGCCACGGTTGCATCCTAATTAATTATTATTGGTGTGTCAGATGACCTAAAAAATATACCGCTCGCGGGCATCGATCGATCTACTGAAGACACATCCGATGTTATCCGAATCGTTCCGAATGTAAGCACACTGGAGGCGTGGCGAAATGTCAATCCGATGTTATCCGAGTGAGTGAGTGAGTGAGTGAATAGGGTTTAACGTCCGCTTTTCTGACATAGAGGTACAAGCCTCAGGGAGTCTACACGCAGACGGGTCAACGGGGTCGTGTCCCGTGTCCACCTGTCCAAGGGGGGTAAATCCCAACTTCAGAACTCAATATTTACAATCAAAATATATATTCAGTCCTGAAATTAGAACAACCTGATCTGGTGCCAGGCCCTCGCCACACCAGCATCATTTATCCCATCCCCTAAAAGTAATAGGATTAGTGCTAATCTTACTTTTATATATGGGGCATAGCCTGACTCAACTCTCACATACAAGAAAGCCAAAAATGTACATGACCGATGTTATCCGAATCGTTCCGAATGTAAGCACACTGGAGGCGTGGCGAAATGTCAATTTGTTTGTTTACTTTGATTTAGTGCAAATGATGGAATTTGATTGGCTTTGGTCGACACACAGACCCCCACCCAGAGTCAAAGGTGACCGACAATAACGTTACATAACCGTATCGCGGAAACCGGTCAAGCGATGAAGTACACAGAAGTTCCCCGGGGCGCTAATTGGGTTGCAAACAAACAAGTGTCCTGAAAGTTGTTTATTCGAGACAAAACTGGCGAAAATAAAACAGGCAGTAGTACACAGGAAAACAGGCGAGTTTTGGCCATTTTATAACAAATTTAGCGCCAATTTTATGAAAAACAATTAAAATTTGCAAATTTATCTATTTTTTCGCCAACCGTTTATTTTTTATCGCAAATTGCGAAAGTGGCGATCGCCAGCGGAAACCCTGCATACACACGGCTCTCGTCATATAAAGCGCATATTTGAAAATATTATATATTATGAGCAGAAGACGCACTATAATCTGAGCTCCAGCTTAGAGTATATCCATGATTATTCCATCGAAGATGACAATGTTGGGAGTACATTAGAATCGTCACAACTTGGCATACACATTTTTATGCAATCTCTTCTTTTTTTTCACTTTCGATTTCAATATGCACCAGTCAATTGTAATCCCAAAACCCCCCCCTCCCCCCCCCCCCCCCCCCCCCCCCCCCCACCCCCCCCCCCCCCCCCCCCGGCCCCCCCCCCCCCCCCCCCCCCAGGCCGGGACATAGCGGGGTGGGGCATTGCATTTTATTTTTGTAAAGCACCGGTATATGCCACGCGCTGTGGGGACACAAAAATGTGTATTCCGCCTGACAGTTGTTAAATCAGCTAATCGTCACATGAACCATGTTTACAATAGAAGTTGCCGCTTTTTTTTCAGACGGACCAGTAGCAGTTTACAAATATTAGAATGAAAAAAAAATGGCGAATTTTTAATTTTGGCCAGCGCAATCCCTGGGACCCCCAAACCCCAAACATATAAGGTCACGTGACTAGTTCTGTGACGAAAGTCCATGATAGCGGATAGCGGAGTCCGTGTGTGGCCGTTAAACGTCACGCCAACTTCGAGAATAGTGGATTTGTAAAAAAGTGTATATCATGTTGAACAGACTCGTGACAAGCTGTCATCAGGATCTGCACTTATTGCAAGTAATTTTCATAATAATCAGAACAAAATAAAAAACACCCCCTTTTCATAAATGAACTAGTCTGAAAACAAGTGTATGACCGTTGGATTGGTTGCAAAGGTAACATTAGACGATAATGCAATGTCTATTAATCGCTGTTAATAGACTGGAATCGGCCCCATTCAGTTATGTAGCGAATCTCGTATTGAAACTGGGGCCCACCAGTAAATAAATTATTCGCTGATCTAGGTCATCAAATGGAATGATAATAATGTCTGGCCATGGGGAAAAGACAACAAACAAAATATGTGCAATAGAAGATGAGATAACTTATTTATAATATAACAATAAATGTGGATATATTATCACAATAGAACGGATACAAATCTTACATATTCTTTGTGTTTATGGAATGGGTCGGCATAAAATGGCGGTCGGAAAATACTATACGGAGACATGCGGTTTTATCATTGCGCGTGAAAAAAAAAATTCTTCAAATGAATACATGCCAGTTTATATTATATTATATCAGATAAACATTTTCTAATATAAATGTCGTGCAGAAAAAATAACAACACATGTATTACACGACACAATACAAATTATGTTAGCTCATATCAGAACTATTTTTCATGGCGTATATAGCGACGTATGTGTATCGGTCAGCATAACCCGCGAAAAGATATTATTATGCAACACGACAGTTAATATTTGATAAAATAAGAAAGTTTTTTGAGAAATTATATAACTGTAGGGAAAAAAAAATGTAGCTGGCGAAAAATATGAGTGAAACGTTCATAATGCACCGTTCACATTCGCATTCTTTAACATGGCGTAGGTAAAATTATGAACGTGCGTTGGCTGCTAAAAAAATCACTACGCGATCCTGCGAGACCTGGAAAATCCATTAAACAAACCTAAATTCAACCCACAGGGGCTTGAATAATAATCATTTAGTAATATTTATTTTACTGATAGTGACGCGCGTTGGTATCAGACTATTTTCATATGCAAATGAGACATGGTATTTTTTAATTATTTATACTAATTAAATGCGTGACATGAACAAATTATATTTTCGACATATGATAAAGTATGATAATTGCACATCAAAAAATAAATACAGATTATAAATAGTGATATCCGTTAACATTTTAAGGAAACGCGGTTATCGCCCTGATATCAGTGTGAAAAGTTACATCTGATATAAAATGTATAATAACGCCAATCAATACGTGGGGTAATGGCGAATGAATGTTTATTTTGCCAGAAAATGTCTCAGATGATGTCTCTGATATAAATAACAGTTTGTGCCTACTGAGTGGGCATATACCTTTAATACTATCACGCTAGTAATTTCCTGCGACGCGAACCATGTCACCGCGTGTACATGATCGATTCGTTGTAAAACCACCAATCACGTAATAGTATCGGGATTTGAAAGCGTGTATGGGCGGCGCTCCGTTCAAACGTAACATGAGCACGCGATTGGGCGTGGCAAACAATAAGTAAGTTAATGTTCACATATTGAATTTTTAATAAACTAAGTTCTCGCCCTATAACTGCATTTGTATTACTAAGTGGAGCGCGATACTGGGCAGCGATTGGCCAGAAAGTAGGGCAAATTATAAGATCCCATACCATGGTTTTATTATTCCTTATAATTCCAGCATTTGAAATAAATTAATCAAGAAAGTATGTTTATTTTCCGTTTTCTTAAACATTATTTTTACTGCGCTTCACGGTTACGGAAATTAGTTCGGCGTGGGAGTTTACTGGGATATAAATTTTGGACGGAGACTTGCAACGGACCAGGTGTGCCGAGAGCAAGCAGGGTCTGCAACAAATGTGGCGCTGGTGCTCTCGGTGACGAGTTTCATTTCCTTTTCGAGTGCCGCTTCTATGATGAAGTTCGAAAACGGTATATCAAGCCATTTTATTTTAGAAGACCAAATATTTTAAAATTCACACAGCTATTTGAGAACAAATCTGGAAAGCAATTAAGAAATTTAGCTATTTTTATAAGAAATGCTTTATGGTTATAATGACTAGTGAGCTTATACATATGCATTTTGTATTTTTACCCATCGTTGTATTATGTAATCTATTGTATACCTCGTGTGTCACGTATGTGGCTTAGAGTGAATAAAATGTATTGTATTGTATTATACTTGCAACGGACCAATCAAATGTTAGGGAATTGTGTGAATATTTTTGTGCTGGAATTATTACTCTGTAAACGCCCACCGTATGCACTAATCCAGTGTATTTACAGGTGCAACCAGATGGTGGCTTCTGCATAATGTATGGTGACGCTTCTCTGAAGAATACATCCTCCATCACGCCAACGGATGATCATGACGATTATAACGTCCCCACATTCAACGTTGCCGTGCTGTTTCTAGTGCTGGCAGGTTTATCCATGAGTGGATGCAGCATATGGGCCACGTTTATAATGCAGAATAGGGACAGTGAGAAACTAGGGTATGTATATAGAAGGTTAGAAAACACTAAATTAATTTACTGTATAATTTAACCGCGTATCCCATGCATTCTCTGTCACTTTCAATGTGTTATAGGGGTGCTGCAGTATATACTGTCAAATAAACTGCAGCTTATCTGCATTGGATCTAAGATAAATAAAACATAGGTTCACATCTAAGAAAAACAAATAAAATATCCTCTGATCTCCCTAGTTTTTATCACGCCCGCTTGCGGTCGGCGTGATATAGTCGTCGCTTTTGGCGTGCGTCCGTGCGTCCGTGCGTCCGCGTCCGCCTATGATGTTAATGTCCTTATTATATAACAACTTTTTATGAAATATGTCGCATCAAACGACAGCTGCATTTGGTGGTCTCGGTACTTTGGCCCAAACTTCTGTCGTTTTTGCGAAGAATCGATGACACGGAAATCGATTCTTCGCAAAAACGACATAAGTATGTGCCGAACTCCCGGGACCACCAAATGCAGCTCATGAAGACGCGTTTGCTGTGCCATATTTCATCAAAAATCCGTTACGTAAGGACAAAATTAAAGAATACGTACTTTGAATCGGAGGGCTTCTGGAAGTTTCGGTAATTGTTGTTGTTGTTGTTGTAACTACGTAATCATGCAACTTGTTCTCTTTGTTGGCAGGGGTCTGATCTGGGTGATTCCGTTTCTGTTGGTGACTAGTTTCACAGCCGTAGCACTTTTCTTTTTGCTGAGACTATTGTACATCGGATATTTCCAGTTATGTACCGGTTTAACGGACACCGGTGACAATATAGTAGTGATGAAATATATTTGGCCGAAATGACTATACCGTAAGAGAATTAAAACGGCCGCAGATGTATTATACGGGTAACTCGCTATGAATTGACCAACTGCACGCTGACTGGTAACACACGAGTTGCACCCTGCATTGACTATATATGTTTATGTAACTGTATTTTTCACGAAACCAGCCCAAATGTTACGGCGATATAAACAAACATTTTTCGATAATGAATTTAAGAATGAGCCCTCTTTTTTGTCTAGCCCGCGAAAGCGGAAAGCGAGATTAAGGTTTTGCTTTTCCGGAGTCGTCGTCGTCGGACTGTCGGCATTCAATGTTAAGTTTTCGTGTTACGGTCATTACTTCAACACCTTATCAGCTACAGTCATCAAACTGTATACATACATACCTTTACTATGATATGTAGATGAATATGGGACTATTCTCGGGGCCCCAGGGTCAAGGTCAATGCCACAGGGTCAATGTCAAGGCGAGACATTTGATTCCGCGGAATTCTTGTTTAACGTAAAATTTGGTAAAATGTTGATTTTTTAATTTTACGATAAAGGATTTCTCTGGAGCTGGAGAACCTGGAGCATGATTGAAAAAACGAAAAAATTGAAAACTAGCTAAAAAGACGGCTCCTTCTAAAAAAATTATAAAATTTAATTTTATCGAAAACCAACTACATGTACATGTATTGTTTTTGTATTGCTTATTTTTCGGAAAATAATCTGTATTCATTGACATTGACCAATAGCCTATTTCACCAACTTTGTAAAGTATACTTATCTAGCAAAGTATTATTTGAGGGAGAATTTTTCAATTTTAGGAAAATTTATTAATTTTTATTATACTTAATTTATTACGTTATCACAGCCATTTTGGCTGTGATAATGTAATAAATTCAGTATAATAATTCTGCATACTTTTAATCATAACATATATGCAGTGGTTATATAGTTCTATATGAAATAATGCATTTCGGGGAAAATAAATGATTACTCCCTCAAAGTATACTTTGCTAGATAAGTGTACTTTGCAATTTTGATGAAATCGGTTACAATTATATTGTCACATTCAAATAAACGCTAACAATCACTCGGGAATTGGAGCTTGTGACCAATATAGACATAAATAATAATGTGTATCAGCAGTATCTGCTGTATCTCCAGTCACAGTATCATAATATAAAGCCATATGCTTATCAAGGTGTATGATCACGTGGTACTAACAACAACAACAAGTACCGATTCAAAGTACGTATTCTTTTATAGTGTCACACATCAAACGCGTCTTGTTAAGCTGCATTTGGTGGTCTCTGTATTTTCGCCCAAACTTCTGTCGTTTTTGCGAAGAATCGATTTCCGTGTCTCCGTTCTTCGCAAAAACGACATAAGTCTGTGCCAAACGTCTTGGACCACCACATGCAACTCATGAAGACGCGTTTGCTGCGCCATATTTCATCAAAATCCGTTGCATATTAAGGAACATATCAAATAATACTTACTTTGGAGTGGGCGACGTTGTTGTTGTTGTAACCACGTGATGATGCACCTTGCTTATGTACCTAAGAAGATGCGCGATATCTTGTGAACAAATATTTACAAATTTTACTAAATTTTCGTAAATTACGTGCGAAGTTAAGGAACATTTCGGAGCAAGTGCGGATTCCGCATTCGCTATGAAACTTTCGTCAATTTTTGATGTCATTTACAGAAAATATCATAGTTACTGTAACTAATTTTCATGGAAAATCGCACATATTCTCATGTACAAAATCAGGGGGGCGTTTCACTAAACTTCGTACGACTAAAATGTTCGTAAGTGCAGAATTATGATAGTCTGTAAATTTCACATTAACAGTGTTTTCTTGTAAACAATTATTGGATTTAACATTTATTGAGCATAGGCTGCATATGCCTGCCTGCCTGCCTGCCTGCCTGCCGGCCGGCCGGCCGGCCGGCCGCCCGCCCGCCCGTCCGTCGTCCGTCCGTCCGTCTGTCTGTCTGTCTGTCGGTCACTCGTTACCACTGCTGCGCTATCCGAACGGCTGTAGCTGTGACTGGAGAAGTGGCCAGTGTGTATCCAGACCACTGTCCGCCATTCCATCAGAACACCCATACTGCTTTTAATAAGAAATACGGTATCGATATCATGCTACAGGTGTGTGTTATTTTATCAGGATCTGCACTGTTCGCGATTTCACCAATGAAACACCGCCATGCTTGTAACAAGCAATATATAGGTTATAGTCAGGCTCTACGTGTGTGGTGTTATTTGATCAGGATCTACAATGGTGACAAATAATCTTGCGATGTGCTGGGTCAGCGTAGCCCCAGGTCAACCTGCGCATCCGGCAGGCCCGTACGCAGGATTTTCTATTGGGGGTGCGTCAGGGGCGAGCCCCACGTAGTGGAGCGAGTACGCTAGGGGGGTTCGGGGGCATGCTGATTTTTTTAAAACCTAGGTGGCCTGAAATGCACTCTCCTGCATTTTAAGTCATTTAAATTCGGATTTCAACGGTGGTAAATTGTGACATTTTCATGTAAATTACCTGTATATTAATGCATTTCAAGATTTGTTGAGATTACTGTTTGAAAAATAGCGGACCTCGGCGAATTTAGGGGGGTGCGTACTCGTACGAAGTTTAGTGAAACAGTCCCCAGAGACATAATAATACGATAGTTTGCCCAAATCCCTATGCAGATCAAATAAAACGAGGCGGGCGAAAAAAAGGTCGCTCAGACTTTTCACAGGTTGAAGAAACGCACCTAATTTATACATCATTACATTTATAAAAAAAATAGAAATTTCCCCGCTGGCAGCCAAAGAAAACGAGGCACATTTGAAAACACTGCAGAGGGCAAGAGAAGCGTGGATTTGTCACAGCATGAAAGCAGACCATCAGAGCAATGGGTATGTCAAATATCAAGCAGATCCATGCAAGGAAAGCAATATTATAAGACACTTACCCGAGTTTCGAACGCACCAAGTATGTGCTATTGACCATGGGCTTAGCGTGGGCAGGACGTACGTGGATTTTACAAGACGGTAGAGGTCTATTAGAGCAATGCGTGTGTGAAATATCAACCAGATCCGTGCAAGGAAACAGAAAGCATAAGACATTTACCCGAGCGTTAAAGTTTCAAATGCAACCAGTATGTGACCTTGAACCTGGGCTTAGCAGGGCGGGATGATCGTGGATTTGTCACAGGGCGGTAGGAACCATTAACTCAATGCGTGTGTGAAATATCAAGCAGATGAGTGAAGGGAACATAAATTATAAGACATTTACCCGAGCGTTAAGGTTTCAAATTCACCAAGTATGTGACAATGGCCATGGGCTTAGCAGGGGCGGGACGATCGTGGATTTGTCGCAGGGCGGAAGAGGACCATTAGAGCAATGCGACTGAAATATCAAGCATATCTGTGTAAGGAAACAGAGATTATAAGAAGACATTTATCCGAGCGTTAATGTTTCGAACGCACCAGGTATGTTGACCTGTGCTTAGCGTTGGGGTGGGGGTCTATCGTGGATGTATCACAGAGCTGTAGATGACCATCAAATCAATGTGTGTGAACTATCAAGCAGATCCGCGCAAGGAAACAGAAATAATAAAACAGGTGCCCAAGCGTTAAGATTTCAAATATAATATGTGACTTTGACCCTCGGCTTAGCAGGCGCGGATCTTGGATTTGTCGCAGGGCAGTAGAGTACCATTACAGCGGTGCATGTGTGACATATTAGCCAGATCCGTGTAAGGAAACAGAAAGTATAACATTTACCCAAGCGTTAAGGAGTATGTGACTTTGACACTGGGCTTAGCGGGGGCGGGACGACCGTGGATTTGTCACAGGGCGGTAGAGGACCATTAAAGCATTAATGCGTATGTGAAATATCATGCAGATGAGTGCAAGGAAACATAAATTATAAGACATTTACCCGAGTGTTACGGTTTCAATGGACGGATGTAAGGACAGACGGACGCACGAAGGATGCTAAGCACTATATGCACCCCCTCCCCCCTCACCATTGTGTGGTGGGGGCATAACAAAGTAATAAAGACTGGCCATAATGATCAATATGATCGATAGCCAATATACAATAGGTGATGATGATGATGATGTTTATACTCTATGATAAGAATGCCTTATATAATTATAATCTCTTATTGAGTAAAACACAAGTCTTTATTTTTGGCGGGAGACATACTGTCTCCACGCTATTGGGATCGTGATTCTGGCCGTTTGAACGGGTCTACTTTCGGAAGTGACTCTCTGTTCATCGGGGGACGTCTCAATAGGCTCAATTTGCGTTCGCAATTAACAACAGTCAGGTGACATTTAAAGTCAGCCGCGAGTGAACTGAAAGCGAGTTATTAATAGCAACGGCAATGCTCAACATTATATGTAAAATAGTTGGCATGCCCAACTTTACTTTTGAAGAGAACAAATTGCTGTTATTGGGGAGCCCCCGGCCCCCCCGTATCGTGTACCACACAGTCGCATGTTCATCCGCGGACGTCTCAATAGGCTCAATTTGCGTTCGCAATTAACAACAGTCAGGTGACATTTAAAGTCAGCGAGTGAACTTAAAGCAAGTTATTAATAGCAACGGCAATGCTCAACATTATGTGTAAAATAGTTGGCATGCCCAACTTTACTTTTGAAGAGAACAAATTGCTGTTATTGAGACGCCCCCGTATCGTGTACCACGCAGTCGCAATGCGACGTCGAAGGCCATTTCTTTTTCATATTGTGGTTTACGTGCGATTTTCGAAAAATTACCCTCTGGGTGAGCGAAACAAAATTCATGAAAACATTTTGCCGTTCATGCAGCATACACGTATGTAGGCCTACGCCCAGTCATAATTTTGAAAATATTTCACATAATATTATGTCACACCTCCAGAGTTCCTGTTGGGTATGCAATTTGGATTACTCGGTTTGTATCCCTATTCTGCAAAGTGCCGATTGATTTTGGCCAAATAAACATACTAAAAATATGAAAATCTCCCCGTTTTTTTTCTTCACATTACGAAAAATTTCCTATGCTGCTAAAAATATTTTTTGAACGCACAAACTTTTTGGCAGAGGGCACCTCTCACCATATCCGTATAAAGGCGTATATCACCACTTCAATTCTGGGTTCTACCCCAATAAATACGTCTGCAATATACCTCGTAAAACGGTTTATTAGTCGGACATAAAGCACCTTTGCTTCATCAACCTATTTGTGTTTAGAGCAGGCTGTATTTTACAAACACCAGTAACTGATCAAGTTCTCCAAATTTGCAGATTGTACATCCAATAATCAACATCGAATATATTTCTAACAAGGAATTTCTGAGTATGCAAATTCACAAGTGGCTACTTGTCTCCCGCCAGTCAGTACTTTCAGTACTTTGATTTGTTTTAATTCCGTATGGGTAAATGTAATGCATTTATAGACCTAAGGCCGTTAGTTCAACCTGTGAGTCATTGTGGTTCAGGAGAGGTTTCGCCTAAACGTCAGCGGCTGGCATTCACGACTTTCAACAACGACAATAAATGTGGTCTTTCTCCGGGCACTTCGAGGTTAGACCACATCAAATTGTTTTACTATATAATTTAACCGAATGCCACACAATAAGGCCAGTCTCTCCTACTTTCACTATTCGTATGGATGCTGTGGGACCTACGTGTACATGACCTGCAGCCAGTCTGTACTGGTTCTGCATGAATTAAACAATAGGTTCACTTACTCCTAAGAAAGAAAAATCCAACCTCGTCATATCCCCCAATATTTTTTACATTTTTTGGCCACGGGAACTCTGCTTACATCATGTGACCAACAGGTTCAGTGTTTTCTTTTGAATGCTACAAATATGCTGAAAACTGGTGTTAAAAGCACCCCAAAATGTTGCTCAAGTGAAACTGCATGGGTAGAAATGCTTCAAGATTTGCAAGCAAACTAGGTCTGTGACCTCTAAACACCCGCACTATTTTTTATACCGGACTACTTCTGCATGCGTACCCTTGGGCGATTTCGCGCCATTTGGTTATGTCTAACCTTCGAGAGCAGTCCATAACCGAGGGTAACACCGTCGGACTGCCACGCTGGCGAGCTGGGTTCGATTCAGGGTTCAGTTCCAGGGCCTCAGTATTTCTGAGATACACACGTTGTATTTCCTACTCTACTAGTCCTTTCGGATAGGGACTTTAAACGGTGGTCTCTTGCATCAGGTTGGAAGGAGAGTATTGGCACGTTAAATAACCAGAGGGGACTATTCTAATAAGAGCTAGACCCCATGTGGCCGGTTTCCTCTGTATACACATGCTTCCTTTCTCCCCGTCTTGGGAAACGACATGCAAGGTCATCGAGCCAGTGCCGTCGTTAAATCCAAGCATTTACTCCGGTTTTCCTCCACATTAAAACCAGGCTGCGGGCACCCGGCTGATTCCGTGCCAGTATACTGGTCGTGTGTACATACAGGCGCGGATACAGAAATAATTGCAGGGGGGGGGGGGGGGGGGGGGGGGAGGGGGGGGGGGGGGGGGGGGGGTTCTGTAATTAAAAATCGGCATAGCCGAACTCCGCGAGCGCGAAATCGTAAAGTCGTGGGGTCTGGGGGTCTGGGGTCCTCCCCCAGGAAATTTGTAAATGCCAAATCGCCGTAGATTTCCTGACACCTAGGCCATGAAAAAAGTCATCCAACTATTCGAGCATTGTAGATTTTCTTATTTTTCTTTTTTTTTTGCCGGTAGCAGGGGGGGGGGGGTGGGGGGGATCCCCCCCCCCTGTATCCGCGCCTGATGTCATACTACAACATAGGTGTACTACAACTGGGGTGGTGTCTCGCAGTCTTTTGTGGCTGTCGAGAGATTGAGGCGAAAAATAAGCGCCTAAATTACAGACATGCAACAACAACAACAACCTCTTCTCGGAAAACACGACTTTTAGCTAAAGGTTTTTAATATGTTGCACATACCTGATTGTATGGTTAATTTCGTTAGTGACACAGTTGGCATCTTTCAGCCCTGATCATGCTCATATCATGCAATGTTGTGTTCGGTTAAAATTAAAAATACAGATACATCAACGTACAGAATACCGACGAGGTCCTATAGTCGGCAAAAATGTCTTTTGGGATAATTTGTTCCATTTCGCGCACATGCAGGTTATATGACACAGTCAACTTATCAATAATATAGACGGTAAACCAGCCCTGGTACAGCTTAGCAACAAGGAGTAAATTCTCAGGACAACGGCATTGATTGTTATTATTATGACAGAGAGATAAATAAAATAGATGCTGCAGGAAAGGTATGTCTGTGCCAAACATTTTATTACATTATGTGCATGCTCTACACATGCAGGTTAAATTTGTTCTGTGTGCGACTTGATGTGGGGGTGAGATAGAGATTTCGAAAGTGAAAGTAGACGGTTCCGTCAAAAAAGGGGAAATAACTCATGGAAATCAACCCGCATGACCCCGTGTTTGGCATGGATCTAGAAACGGCTTAGGTCACTGACTCCAGGAATGGAAGTAACAAAATTGATTTTGTCGCAGCTAGGTAGTTTGCGATTGTCATGTTTGTGTGAATGTGGGTCTATGGGAAATCAATTGGTTGTCTGTTTCCTATATGACCCTGTTTCTACAGGCTGTCTGCAATGGCACCAGTTGTATCTTTTTTATTACCCGATCGCGTCTTCCGGCATTCGCCATCATTTCACGACAATATTCGACGCCCAAAAATGTCGAAAATCGTCAAATTGAGAAAAAAAAATCCTTCTAATAATATAATGGAAAAGGGGGAGATAATTTGGTTTCCCATCAGCATAATATGGCAAATTTCTCAAAGAAGTACCACTTTTCATCTATAGGACATTGGTAGAATGTTAGCTGAAGTGATGGTATCAAGTAAAATATCTGCTTCAGGAAATTTGGCAACTTCTGTCAGAAGAAACCAATTGTATTTACCATAGTTATTTTTTACTTATCAGAAACTGGATTTTTTTCCAAATTGGAATTATCCAGCACAAATTTTGGGTAATTTCTTTGCTAAATTTGTATATATAGCCTGTGTAGAATGTTTTCTGGACCCATTGAATCAATTTGTAAAACTGAAATGAGTGTTGCCTGTGTGTGAAACCAAAGTTTACTCAATAACCTTGAATTGTGTGGGTTGGCTGTGAATTTTGTCCATTATTGCATAACATTTGTTACAGGAAATAGCAAAACCAATCAGTTGTGTGAAACATTGTTCGACTCAATGAGTAAGTGTCATTGCGTAAAGCATTTATGCGGTTATTCGTATAACAGGGCATCATTAGTGGACCAACGGAAATCATGAAATCGTTAAATCTTCTATGCTGGTTTGAGGGTTGTCGCGAAATACTAAATATGTCGCGACTCGCACTGTACTGACCCAATCAATGCGAAAACATATTTCGATGAAAGTTAATGAATA
>CM055269.1:108629872-108664781 GCA_029237695.1 Conchocele bisecta | reverse complement strand
GAAAGTTAATGAATACTTGTTATAATTATAACAAAATCAGTAAAATTATCTCCTTCTATAGGACACAGTCAACTTATGAATAATATAGACGGTAAACCAGCCCTGGTACAGCTTAGCAACAAGGAGTAACTGCTGACAATGGGGCCCGAAAAGGGGTAATTAAAAGGCCAATTAAAATACAGGAGGAGACCCATTTTTCCGGACACTAGGATTTTCCGCGATATTTACTTTTTGTTAAGCTAAAACTGCAAAATTACAGTGAAAGTAATTAATACTGTATGGTATTGATCAAATAATAGCAATTATTGCATGTATTACTTCGAAGATACTGTTAATTCCTTTATTCTGTATGCTTTGCCTCTTTTCAACACAAGCGCCTGGTCCCGATAATCAAGTTCCACGTCATACAGGTGTCAAAAGAAGTTGGCAGGTATGAAAACAGTTCAATTTAATAGTTTTACACATTTTTCTAGAAATCTTCGCACCTGACAACTGACTGGAAATGACCACCTTAATGACCAGGAACAAAAATATTGTATGAAAATGCAGAATTAAGCGTTACGAGGGTGTCCGGGGCGTGGAGCGAGGGTGTCCGGGGGGGGGGGGGGGGGGGGGGGGGGGGGGGGGGGGGAGAGGGGGGGTGAATGGGTACGGACGAAAAATGGGTCGCCTACCAGTAGTGATCATTTTCGACCCTTGCCAAGTCGGCCCAGAATGAGCACAGCCGGGTAGTTAGAGTTACTTCCCCTGGTCGGGTGTCGCTAGTGGAAATTACAATATTTGACTTCCGGGGTGAGCTTTTTCAACGATTATTCATTTATTTTAGTAATGTCCTGCACTTCAAGATGTCGTTTGTCTATGGAGGACCTCTTGTTAGAGATAGACAAACTGCATCAGATACGCGGAACTGTCGAGATATGACCAGTTTTCTGTAGGTTTTGTAAAAACTTGTTGTTGTAGTTCTGAGTTTGTCAGGAACGGTAACGCTGGTTGACTCGTAAATCAATAGGGATAACTCCACGGGTATACAAGGACTGACACACAGTCAGCCGGCAGTTGGTAGTGGACTCTCAAATAGTCCAGTTCGGTAGCATACAAGCAGACTGAATTTGTAGATTGCATTGTAGGGTTGTCTAGCTAGCTTCAGAGAATATATTAACAGAGATATAGTATAGTACTATTGGGGTTTTCTGCCAGTATTGGGTAGAGGCTAGGAGACTGGACAAAGCGAATCTGCCGGGCTTCAGATAGCTTGTACAGTGAAACGCAGTGCAAGAGGAACATATTGCTCATGAGACAGTATTCCAGGCTGCTCCCCGGGCTTAGTAACCCGTGGGGTCGCGTTAGCATTGGGCGAATACGTTGGCTCCTGGAGCTGTGTATTGTACCTTGCACTGGTATGTAGGAGTTATCCTTGGAGCAGTGATTATTTGGTAGTCGGTGAAGGGCTTGCCTTATGTAGCTCGTGAGCTAGTCTCCGAGAGCGGTGCTCCCCGGGCGGCTAATCCTGGGTCGCGTTAGTACTGCAAAGAGACTTGGCTCCACGGGTTGTTACATACGCTAGTCCTTACTGACAGCAGTTACTCTCTAATTCTACATTTTTAGCTCGACTATTCGAAGAATAAGTAGAGCTTATGTTGTCACCCCGGCGTCGGCCCCGTGCAGGCACCGGGGCGGGATCAACTGATCCTGAGAATAGTGCTGCAGTAGCCATTGCTTGTCGTAAAAGGCGACTAAACTGGCTTAACGATTGGGTTCATACTTTCCGGAACCCACTATACCGGATTTGGCCCTCATGTACATTTTTGGCTTTCTTGTATGTGAGAGTTGAGTCGGGCTATGCCCCATATATAAAAGTAAGATTAGCGCTAATCCTATTACTTTTAGGGGATGGGATAAATGATTCTGGTGTGGCGAGGGCCTGGCACCAGATCAGGTTGTTCTAATTTCAGGACTGAATATATATTTTGATTGTAAATATTGAGTTCTGAAGTTGGGATTTACCCCCCTTGGACAGGTGGATATGGGACTCGACCCCGTTGACCCGTCTGCGTGTAGACTCCCTGAGGCTTGTACCTCTATGTCAGAAAAGCGGACGTTAAACCCTATTCACTCACTCACTCACTCACCCCGGCGTCGGCGTCACCGTCACGCCTTGGTTAAGGTTTTTAGTCAAGCTTGTATATGGAATACTACTGGCCCTACACCCACCATACTTGGACAACTTCATCTCCTAGTAATGTACATCAATAACCCCTGATCTATATTTCACCTTGACCTACATTTCCTCTTGAATTACTTGGTTAATTCCCCTTGGTTAAGGTTTTTAGTCAAACTTGGTTAAGGTTTTTAGTCAAGTTTGTATATGCAATACTACTGGCCCTACACCCACCATACTTGGACAACTTCATCTCCTAGTGATGCACATCAATAACCCCTGACTATATTTGACCTTGACCTAATATATTTCCTCTTGAATTACTTACTTAATTCCCCTTGGTTAAGGTTTTTAGTCAACCTTGGTTAAGGTTTTTTTTTCAAGCTTGTACATTGAATACTATTGTGCATCCAGACACCATACTTCGACAACCTTTTCTCATAGGTATGTACATCAATAACCCCTGATCTATATTTGACCTTCACCTTCATTTCCTCTTCAATTACTTACTTAATTCCTTTTGGTTAATGTTTTTAGTCAACCTTCTATATGGAATACTACTGGCCCTACACCCACCATACTTGGACAACTTCATCTCCTAGTGATGTACATCAATAACCCCTGATCTATATTTGACCTTGACCTACATTTCCTCTTGAATTACTTACTTAAAATCCCTTGGTTAACGTTTTTAGTCAAGCTTGTAGATGGAATACTCCTGGGCCTACATCAACCATACTTGGACAACTTCATCTCCTAGTGATGTACATCAATAATCCCTGACCTATATTTGACCTTGACCTACTTTTATCCTTGGATTACTTAGTTATCTCCCCTTGGTTACGGTTTTTACTCAAGCTTGTACTTGGAAAACCACGCACCTACGTCCAAGGTCAAGGTCACTGTTGAAGGTCAAAGGTCAAACCTATTGAAATTCCCTTCCGCTATATATCTTCTACACCGATGCATGGATTATCAAATGCCTTGGCACAAATGTTTCTCAGGATGAGAAGGTGTGTCTCGATCAATAACCACGCACCTACGTCCAAGGTCAAGGTCATAGTTGAAGGTCAAAGGTCAAACCTATTGAAATTCCCTTCCGCTCTATATCTTCTACACCGATGCATGGATTATCACACTATGCCCAGGGTCAAGGTCACAGACTTGATGCGTTTGAAACCTTAACGCTCGGCTAAATGGCTTATAATAAAAAATGCCTCGTTTTCTTTGGCTGCCAGTGGGGGTATTCGTGTGCCGACAGGCCACATTTCTAGTTTCCCTTGGTTAATGTTTTTAGTCAACCTTGGTTAAGGTTTTTATGCAAGCCGCAGCCACCTTCTTTGTCAAGCTATGTGTACATCGACAACCCTCGTAGTCGAGCTATGCTGTTCTCCTACAGCTCTTGTTATTGTATATTTCTACGTGCCGAAATCATTTTTAATCAAAGTATTAAATTCCCCTGATTACATCATACAACTAATCCCGGATATTGGTTACGTGCAGTAGCTAGGTGTTGGCTCATGACACATCAAACAACTTTATTCAGACTGTGGAAACGTTTACAGACATTCTTGTAAAGTTTGATAACCCATTGACATAATTTGATGCCCACCTAATGTTCAAATCATTTTGTTTTAAATATTTTTGATATCTCATATAGCAATTTCAGTCAATCTTCCCCCATTTTTAAATGGCGGATATTGCCTGTGACGTCACGCCGACTGACAGAATGGGTTTTGGAATTATCTAGCATATCTTTTACTATTTCATCTGTCTTTTATATATTCTATATATTTTCTGAGACACCCTGCTGTGTAATCTTTTGTCACCACAATAACATATTCTTAGATTTTCTGTCCACTCGTTATGTGGTTTGGCGACGTGGTCTGGCGATCAAGGTGAATATATTTACACTTTCTAAGTTTCTCGTTGGTTTATGGATGCTTTTCTAAAATACTGCCAAGTTTAAGATCGCAAAGTGCGAGGACAGAATCGCTGAGAATGGGCTGTTAGCTAGTTAGGTGTCTAATAATCGTGCTAACGAGGGTTAAGAAACTAAGAAAACATGTTAGCAGGTATAACTGTTGGATAGGTTTATGTGAACATATAGTTGTGTTCTATAGATTAACATTGAAATATGAGCAAACAGAGTAGATCCAAATCAGCCTGCAGCGTTTGACACTTAAGTTTTGGGCCAGGGATTCTGCAGCATGGACATTTTACATCAGAGCTCCAGATAAGCTGCGTATTTGCGTAAATACCCAATTAAAATTGTCAAAAACCCAATTGAAATCAGAAGTAGCGAGTATCAAAAAGCAATAACAAATTTGTGGTACCTTTATCATGCTACAGAAAACAATAAACTGACCACAAATATAGCATATTTTTCTTATTTTCCATGAAAACACATCTTGGTATTTCATTAGAATTGTCTCCAAGGAGACAATTCTAATGAAATGCCAAGACATGTTTTCATTTCGAAGCAGCCTATTCAATACTTGCTGTTTGTTGATGCGTAAACAGTAGTGTGATTTTATGTTACCCAATTAAAATATTGAAATACCCAAATGCTTCAGATATGATGGAATAAAAATAGTCAATTACTAATTCCTTATCTGTAGCCCTGTTACATTATGTTGAATGGTATCTTCATGAAAGTTCAGGGATTCCCCCTACAAACCAGGGATCCTCTGGATCCAGGGACACTGTGAGTGTCGACCCCTGAGGGAGAAATTTTCAATTTTAGGATGCATTTATTAATTTTTATTATAATGAATTTATTACATTATCACAGCCATTATGGCTGTGATAATGTAATAAATTCAGTATAATAATTCTGCATACTTTTTATCATCAAATACATGTATATGCAGTAGTTAGTTCTATATGAAATAATGTATTTCGGGGAAAATAAATGCTTTCTCCCTCAAAGTATACTTTGCTAGAAAAGTATACTTTGCAATGTTGGCGAAATCGGCTACTGGCCTGTGCATGTGCACAGTTTGTTCAGGATCTGCACTGTTCACCATTCTATCAATGATACACCCCTCATGCTTCTAGCAAACAATATAAATGTGTATTGTTTTAGGGCTACATGAGTGTTATTATACCCCCCACAACTCGTGGTATACTGGAGTCAGGTTGTCCGTGCGTCCGTCCGTCACTAAACTTAACATCAGAGAAATATTGTTATAACTTCTATTTCATTAATCTAAAATGCTTAATATTTCACACATGCATTCCTGTAAGGCTCTACTACCATGCTATGCCAAATCCATGACCGTCCAACCCCCACTGATCCCAAGGTCAAATACTTGGTCTCTTTACAAAACTTAACATCAGAGAAATAACTTCTATTTCCTTCATTGAAAATTCTTAATATTTCACTTGTGCATTCCTCTAAGGTTGTACTATCATGTTGTGACAAATCTACGACCGTCCAACCCCGCTGATCCCAAGGTCAAGGTCACATACGTAGTCTCTCAAATACTTAGTCTCTTTACAAAACTTAACATCATAGAACTATTGTTATAACTTCTATTTCCTTCATCTAAAATGCTTAATATTTCACACATGCATTCCTGTATGGCTCTACTACCATGCTGTGCCAAATCCACGACCGTCCAACCCCCGCTGATCCCAAGGTGTAGGTCAAATACTTGGTCTCTTTACAAAACTTAACATCAGTGAAATAAGTTATAACTTCTATTTCCTTCATTGAAAATTCTTAATATTTCACTCGTGCATTCCTCTAAGGTTGTATTATCATATCATGCTGTGGCAAATCTACGACCGTCCAACCCCCGCTGATCCCAAGGTCAAGGTGACATACTTAGTCTCTTTACAAAACTTAACATCAGAGAAATATGTTATAACTTCCTATTTCTTTCATCGAAAATTCTTAATATTTCATGCATGCATTCCTCTAAGGCTCTACTATCATGCTGTGACAAATCCCCGCTGATCTCGAGGTCAAGGTCACATACTTAGTCTCTTTACAAAACTTAACATCAAAGAAATTGGTTATAACTTCTATTTCCTTGCTTGGATCTGCTTCACACACGCATTGCTCCAATGGACCTCTACCACCCTGTGACAAGTTCACGTTCATGCCGCTCCCGCTAAGCCCAGAGTCAAGGTCACAAGCTCACACACTTGGACATTTTTACATATTTTAGGGGTATCTGGGCACACGCGGGGGGTATTCCGTAATCCTCGCTTACTGACCAATCTAGTTGAGTATTGTTACTCTATCATTTCTGAAGCAATTGGGTATTTCAAAATTTTAATTGGGTAAAATAAAATCACACTACTGTTTACACATCAACAGACCGCAATTATTGAATACTTTGCTTCGAAATGAAAACATGTCTTGGCATTTCATTAGAATTGTCTCCTCCTGAAATACCAAGATGTTTTTTCATAGAAAATAAGAAAAATATGCAATATTTGTGTTCTGTTTATTGTTTTCTGCAGCATGATAAAGGTATCATAAAATCTGTATTGCTTTTTGATACTCGCTACTTCTGATTTCAATTGGGTTTTTGGCAATTTCAAGTGGGTATTTAACCAAATACGCAGCTTATCTGGAGCCTTGCACTCAGTAGGCACGCAAAATGTTCTTTATATCAGAGACACCAACTGAGACAATTTCTGACAAAATAAACATTCATTCACCATTACCCCACGTATTGTTGGCATTATTATACATTTTATATAGACGTAAATTTTCACACTCATATCAGGGGCGATAACTGTGTTTCCTTACAATGTTAACGGACATTACTATTTATTTTCTGCATTTATTTTTTGATGTGCAATGATCATACTTTTAATCTGTCGAAAATATGATTTTTTCAGGTGACACATTTAATTAGTATAAATAATTAAAAAATATCATGCCTCATTTGCATATGAAAATAGCCTGATACCACCGCTATCAGTCACTATCAGTAAAATAAATATTACTAAATGATTATATCTGTATAGCACTCGTAATTGTTAGAACTGGTGGAATAGTGACACAATTACACACTTACTTAATTCCTATAAAGAACAGTTTGTGCCTACTGAGTGGGCATGTACCTTTAAGACAGCAAAAAACCTTGTCTGTCTTCAATCCGTGGGTGGCAGGTGGGAGCACGCGATGGGTAATTTAACGATCGGGGTTCATCCTTACTGGAATCCCGACTGGAGACCTGTAGCCTATTTCATCAACATTGCAAAGTATACTTTAGTAGCAAAGTATACTTTGAGGGAGAAATTTTCAATTTTATGATAAATTTATTAATTTTTATTATACTGAATTTATTACATTATCACAGCCAATTTGGCTGTGATAATGTAATAAATTCAGTATAATAATTCTGCATACTTTTAATCATCAAATATATGCAGTTGTTAGTTCTATATGAAATAATGCATTTCAGGAAAAATAAATGATTGCTCCCTCAAAGTATACTTTGCTAGTAAAGTATACTTTGCAATGTTGATGAAATGGGCTACTGGTTTGGCCCTCACATAATTTGTTGGCATTTTGTATGTGACAGTTGAATCTGGTTATGTGTGTATTACGATATTTGTAATCCTATTTTAGGGGAAGGGGCCAAGTAACTTGGTGTGGTATGGACCTGGCACCAGGTCAGGTTATTCTAATTTCAGGGCTGAATATGTTGTATCTCGATGTAAATATTCCGTTCTGATTTTGGGATTTTCCCCCCAATGCAGCAGGTTAAAATGGGATCGAACCCGTTTGCCCGGCCTTACATGACCTTAGCTGTTGATAGGCCGTTAAACACTAATAAACAAACAAACAAACTGTCTTCAATCCACGTATGCAACTACATAGTCTAACCAATTTTAATTGTAACAGAGCTCCAGATAAGCTTTGTGTCTAAAGCGTACTATACCCCCTGATTTAAAAATCATTGCGTATTTTACTTTTACAAATGAATTATTGATCTTCTTCATTACTAAATAGGGAACAAATGATAAAAAAATATGTAACAAATTTAAACATTCACTTATTTGAGCTGCAAAAAGCAAAAACTGTTTGCTTTTTGCAGCTCAACTAAGTGAGTTTTCAACTTTATGACAGTACATGTATTTTCATTACTCAATGTGAAAATCAATACGTATTTTCGCATTGCTGTGCATATTTTTCACTCCCACTTTTGATAATCAATGCGTATTCAGCTAAAATAATTGCGTAAAATACGCCAATACGCACCTTATCTGGAGCGCTGTTGTAACACAAACTACTAACACCAAGCATGTGGTGGTCACCCAGTTAGAAACATGTAAAGCCTAGCCAGGGTGGCCATAGACTCTGGAAAATTTGGAAAGCAGCGAAAATTTATGGATAAAATCAGGAAATTTGCTAAAATAGCCGAAAATCAGGGAATTTGCGAAAACAAAAAATTGGCCAGTAATTAAAATTTTAAAAAGTACATTTGAATGAAATTTATATATCAATACAATCAAATGCATAATGTGGCAATTACATTCGTCAGCGTCGATACTATAATCGGGGAAAATTGTGGCAATTCAGGGAAATATCAGGGAATTGGGGTTTTCAAAATTCTGTGGGCACTGCCAGTCGTACATGTATCTAGGTTATGAGCTGGAGTTACCCCACATCTGTAATAGGAGTCGCACACCATGGGGCCGTTTCACTAAACTTTGTTGACTAAATGTTCCTAAGTGCAAATTTAGGATCGTCTGGAAATTTCAATTGATGGATTTACATTTATTGAGTATATGCAGCCTATGCTCAATAAATGTAAATCTAATAGTTTACAGGAAAATGTTAATGTGGAATTTACAGACTATCATAATTTTGCACTTACAAACATTTTAGTCGTACAAAGTTTAGTGAAACGGCCCCCTGATCAACTACATTGTATTTCTTAACCAAACAAATAACAAGCTACAGACTGGTGCCCAATCCAGTAATGCCCACACACTTGGAATTGTTTTTATGCCACCGATCTCGAAGAGCTGGGTGGCATATTGTTTTTGGACCGTCCGTCTGTCCGTCCGTCACACTTTTCGGTTAACCACTTTGTCACAGTTTCTCAAATATGCTGCAGGTGGCATCCGCGTTCGACAGACGCATTTCTTGTTTTACATATTTAGGGGTACCTGGGGGTATTCCGTAAGCCTCGCTTACTGACCAATCTGGTCACAAATCCCATAGGCCCCATTTCTCCAGTCTCAGCCACAAATCAGTACATGATGATGTACCATTATTATCTCATCACTCGCCCAAAATTTTATGACAAAAATATTTTTCCAGGTAAATAAACAGTAAATAACGGGTAAATACATGTACATACACTATTTTATCATTCCTGTTATCTATTATTATAATTTGGAGGATGGTAGTACATGTATATGTGTATCTTGGTGATGTTATGATATCCGTACGGATTCATATCTTGGCAGTAAAGGTGGGTGGTTGGTCGGGCGAATGCGACGGCGTAAATTAACGGTAGGGATTCCTTCTTACAGGAATCACGATTTGCCTGGTTTGGCCCTCAGGTACGTTTTTATCTATGGCTCTTTTGTTACCTGGGAGTTGAATTGGGTTATTGCCCATTATAAAAGTAGTAAGATTATTACTGATCCTACTGCTTTTGCCAAGTGATTCGGGTGTGGCGAGGAACTGAACGAGGATCAGGATTATTCTGATTTCAGGGCTGAATATATATATTTTTTATTGTAAATATTCAGTTCTGATTTTGGGATTCCCCCCCCCCCATTTGTACATGTACTTGTACAGGTAATATATGGGATTTAGTACCATTGAACCGGCTTTAAATGACCTTAGCTGTTGATATGCTGTTAAACCCCAACAAACAAACTTAACGGTAAATCTTACTGGGATCCACACCTGAAATTTTTAGAATGTCTGGTATTGCATCAGCACATTCTCTGTCAACATGTTCAGCGCTGAAAGTTGTTATTGTAATTCCAGTACTGAATATATCAAGGTGTATGATCACATGGTTACAACAACAACAACAAGTACTGAAACTTCCAAAAGCCCTCCGATTCAAAGTACGTATTCTTTTATTTTGTCCTTATTGTGTAACGGATTTTGATGAAATATGGTGCATCAAACTCGTCTTGTTAAGCTGAATTTGGTGGTTGCGGTACTTCTGTCGTTTTTGTGAAGAATCGATTTCCGTGTCTACTGACACGGAAATCGATTCTTCTCAAAAACGACATAAGTATGTGCCGAACTCCCGGACCACCAAATATGCAGCTCATGAAGACTCGTTTGCTGCGCCATATTTCATCAAAATCCATTTCATATTAAGGAAAATATCAAATAATACTTACTTTGGAGTGGGCGCGCTTTCAACACTTTGAGCCATTGTTGTTGCTGTTGTCACCACTAGATCACTCGATGAAAGCCATGGGACATATTCTGAATTACTGTCTGTTTCAGGGTTGACAATTTCCCGGGAAATAAGAGAATTTCCCGGGAAATAAGAGTATTTCCCAGGACGGCGGGAAATACCGGGAAATACTGGGAAATACCGGGAAATATGAATCTTGGTGGTCTTTTTCATTCCAAAATGTCAAGATGAGTCTCTATATTCCCCTATATCTACTATGGTTTATATCTGTGTAGACTGATAAGCCTACAGGTAAAACATTCTGCAATAAAAAAAGAAATAATAAGTTTATTTAGAGAAGAAAAACATCATTATTTTCTAGACAATTTTCTTCCCTATTTACAAGTCTATGTTAAGTATTTGCCAACTGTCTATTTTATTGAATATGAGAACACCCCTCATTACTATAGTAACCTGCCACTAATAAAAGCTGCTTTTGGAATTTTGGAGAGAAAATCCCTGTTGATAACAGGGATAATCCATGTACAGTGTAAGTGTAATTGTTTTACAACTTGACATGACCATATACAGACCACCTGGGTTCTTATTATACAGTATGACACAAAAGGTGCTAGAGAAGGCCGAATTAACAGCCTGTTGTCATAGTCTGATTGTTTATTAATATATATTAAAGTCTCATCAATGTACATGCAAATAAGTAGGCTTTTGGCTAATTTTAACGATTTTAGGTACTGTATCTCATACGTACCATCGTGGCCCATAGTCTTCACGTTAAATAAATGTGATAATAATAATGCAAATAAGTAATACAAATGCAAAGCATAAAACAACAGTACATTGTCAAGTCGTATAACACTTGTAAGAGACTGTGTATGCACATATTGCATGCTAAGATCATTTATTCTCATTTCTTGATACCGAATACATGTATTAGTGTGGAAGAAGGTTGACAATTAACAGCCTGTTGTCTAAACATAGTCTGATCATGATGACGTTATCCTTGTGTATTTTATCTAGCAGACACTCAGATGCTTCCTAAAAAATGAAGAAGTAATTTACAAAAAAAATAATACAACCAAAATATAAATGTCATGGTTGCCAAATATTCCACCTGATGAGTACCCCTAGTTGGGAATGAAACAGATCTATACATTGTAATTAACCCCTATATCTAATTATTAAGTTGTTGATTGTTTAATTAACTATTACTGAGCTTAAAACTTAATTTAAATAACTTTAATTATCAAATAATAACATCAAAATTCATATTTCCCGGTATTTCCCGGTATTTCCCACTTTGTGGAGTATTTCCCGTTTCACAAAACCTGCCCAAATTTTACGGCTATATAAACAATGCAAAAACAATATTTTAGATGAGTATTCTTTTTTATTTTGTGACGTTTTGTCAGATATTGATTTTATGGTGAAAAACAATTTCACCATGTTAAAAGTACATACCAACTCAGTATGTTCTTTATAGGAATTAAATAAGTCTATAATTGTGTCGCCATTCCACCAGTTCTAAAAATTACAAGTGTATATAATAATTTAGTAATAAATATTTTACTGATAGTGACACGTGGTGGTATCAGGTTATTTTCATATACAAATGAAGCATGCTATTTTTTAATTATTTGTACTAACTGCGTCACCTAAAAAAATAATATTTTCGACAGATTATAAAGTATGAATATTACACATCAGAAAATAAATACAGAGAATAAATAGTAATGTCCGTTAACATTTTAAGGAAACATGGTTATCGCCCCTGATATCAGTGTGAAAATTTATGTCTGATTTAAAATGTATAATAATGCCAATCAATACATGGGGTAATGGTGAAAGAATGTTTATTTTGCCAGAAAATATCTCCGATGACGTCCCTGATATAAAGAACAATTTGTGCCTGCTGAGTGACCTTTGACCCTTACTACGCTGAATTAAATATTGTCGTCTGCTGGAAATGTTTTATTTTCAATATTTCTCGACGAAAACCTGTTCTGACAGCACATGAGAATCGTCTCCAGTGGAGACGATTCTCATGTGCTGTCAAAACCAGTTTTTTGTTAAGAATTAAAGCAAAAATGAAAAACAGCAGACGGCAATTTCCGTCTCCAGCGTAGGAAGGGTTAAATCCCCAGACATCTTCACAGAGCCAAGATGTCTATGGGAATTAAACATGGGCACATTTTTAGAATTGCAGAAATACTGGACTGATTTTCAAAAATTAACTATTGTTTTCTTAGATCATTTCCAAGCAATTTCGGAGTCGATTTCCAAATGTTTTTGTTTTTTTACTCTTCCCACACAGCTCTTCCCCCATGCTAAATTCCCATAGACAAATCATTCTAATGCACCGAAAATAGAAAGCACGCATCTGATTGGTCAATTGTAATTACAGCCTATACAATTTGAAAAATCACAGCATATAAAATCTCCGTTTTACCAGTCTGTGTTTTACAATTTGACAGATTTATGAAGCCCTACCCTACAATATTTCCCAAATCATTTTCGGTACATGTTGGGTTAATCATTCTGCCATATTGACCTGTACAACCCAAAGATGAAATTAAGAGAATCGACGAACTACTGACAAACGTGACTTCAGGTTGGTGGCCCTCCAACAGATTCCCAAAAATATTACCCCATCCGCCCAAAATACAGAAGAATTTAGTAAAATGCTCAAATGCAAACTCAATATGCCAGTACCAGCCTATAACTTTACGAATTCCAATGTGCACATACATGACTATACATAATAAACTGTATTGCAGATGGGTAATCACCTGAATTAGGCGTAAATCCAGGGAAATCCTAGGCCTGTTGACACAACAAGTTGTTGACATTTCCTTTGTAAAAATCACACGAACCCAATGCAGAAATGTTGGCAGTTCTTTAAATGAATAAAAGCAAATAACTGTTGCAACTACACATAGAAAAGCAAAACAATTGATAAAATAAAAAGTAAGAGTTGAATAAATGTATACATGTAGATGTCATAGAAAAAGTCCCGTTAATCTCAATTTAAAATGGGAATATTCTTCGGCGAAGTTACATTTCTTCAAATTAATTTGGTGTTAGGCGGTTATCGATGCCGACATCAACCTGCTGACATATTGAATCACTGTTTGTGATATGCTGCGACATTGCAGAAAGCGGGGAGTACACTAGGTGCATTAGAATGGGGATAACCATGCTTTGTTTTTCGATTTGGAGCGGTATGTGTGAGGTTTTATGGTCTGAATCAGTTTTACAGACCATAAAACCTCCCACATACTGCTCCAAATCGAAAAACAAAGCATGGTTATCCCCTAAATTTTTCGTAATAAAATCAATAGTTGACCACATTTTATGAAACAAAAAGAAGGCTCATTCTTAAATTTTATAAAAAAAAGAGAAAAGTTTTGCATTGTTTATATGGATGTAATATTTGGGCAGGTTTCGTGAAACAGACAGTTGTAATATATTTGTTTCAGAGCCATCACTTGAATTGAGATGTCGTCTCGAATGTGGCACCAGTTTTGCGGCCATGGAGAAAACTTTACGAGCTGGCACAATAAAGACTTTGGCCATTGCTTTGAGCAGGTGGTTGTTGTGTGCCCCAGCTATGCAATATTGGCTGCCTTCAGTGCCTACTACATCGCTATGTCCAAGCGTAGGTCAGGAGCTGCTTATTGCGGAATGCCGTGGTTTGTGAAGCTACGAGTGACTTGTGTCACTTTATTGGCCCTCTCGGCCATTGTACAGGTTGTTACGACGAGAATTCTTGGCGCTATTTCAGTGAGTTATGCCGATGTTTTTTCCAGCAGTGTTGTATCTCTATGCTGGGTTGTGCACTGTGTATACATTTGGCGACTGAAGTATCTGTACTGGAGCACGTGGCGTGGTGCCGCCTCGGTCGTGATTGTTTATATACTCACTCTGATATCCATCGCGGCTCAGCTACAAACCAACATTCGCCAGCGATGCAATAGCTCGCCCGCACACAATATAGTGGAGGAGGTCTACGTGTATAGCTCTAGTGCATTACAGCTGCTCTATGTTTTCACCTTGATCCCCAAGGGTGAGCGGGCGACGCTGGTGGATGACGTGAGTTACCGAGCTATAAACGAGGACGTCGATGAGTCGCGGACCCTGCTTAGTGAGCAGGGAACCAACAGCTATGACAGTATCAACTCACCAGCCAATCACATCGCCGTGGCCGAAGCTGGGGCTAATTGCTTTTCTTGGCTCACCTTTCATTGGGTCCAGCCGTTAATGGTGCAAGGCTCACAAACACTTATTAACAGTATTTCTGATATTTTTATGTTACCAAGTAGGTTGAATACTCAAAATATTTATGAAAAATTCCACTCCATTTTAGTTTCAAAAACAGACAAGGATGTCTGTCTGAACCCTTCGTCGTCCACTAACGCGGCACATGTTCATTTCCTGCCTGGCAAAGGTAGAGCGCGTTCTCATTCCGATGACTGTTAAACTGTTGAAACTTTACTGCAACCTGTGACACTGCAAGCGCTACACAAAGCATTTGGAGTGGAATATTATAGCTTGGGCTTTCTTAAACTATTAGCTGATGCATTGGGCTTTGCAGGGCCGATACTGTTAAATTACCTTGTGTCGTACATTGAGACTAAATCTGAACCGGAACATAACGGATACATATACGCTGCTGCGTTATTCCTATCCACGTTTTTGGGCGCGCTAATTTCCACACAGTTTGACTACAATTGTCAGGTTGTTGGATTGAAGCTTCGAACGGCTGTTATCACAGCAATTTACTGTAAGGCATTGTCAGTCAGCAGTGTGTCTGTCACTAAGTTCACAACCGGACAAATCACAAATTTTATGAGTACGGATACCGACCGGATAGTGAATTTCTGTCCGAGTTTCCATGCGGTGTGGAGCCTGCCTTTCCAGATTGCTGTCTCCCTCTACCTCCTATACCAGCAGGTAAGGTTTGTCTGTTTATTGGTGTTTAACAGCCTACTATCAACAGCTGCGGACATTTAAGGCCGGGCCAACGGGTTTGATCCCGCATTTAAATTGCGGCATGGGGGGGGGGGTGTGAATTACACACTCAGAACGTAATATTTACATCGAGATAAATATGGGCCGCGTCATGCGAAAACCGGGCTTAATGACAAAACAATCATTTTTCACTTTTTTGCATATTCTAAATACCTCATCTTTTAAAAGTCATATACCACAAAAACTATCACTGTATCTCAATTATTTTTCATGTTACATGTATTTTTGTAACACGTGGTAGAATCGCAAACGACGTTTTAGCTCAATGACGTCGCAATTACGACGTTAACACTAACGGGCGACTTCAACGTCAATAAGAACGTTTAAGCGTAATCGAGTAGTAAACGAATAGGCCTGCCATGTAGGTTGATTTTAAGTAGTGTATGTATAATTTTATACTATTAGTGAATAATTGACAAACGACACGTAACCTTGGGCAAAGTCAACATTATCTTGTGTGTACTTTTTGCACAACTACGAACGCCAAAAATATATGAGCCGCGAAACCCGCGCTTAATGACAACATTTTTCTTCAGTTTTTACTTTTTCGCGTATTCTGAATTGTAACATCTTTTTTAAAAGCCATATTCCGCCAAAATTATCAATGTATCCCAATTATGTTTCATTTTAGAAGTAGTTTTATGACGCGGGTGGTAAAAACTTATATGACGTTTTAGATCAATGACGTCGAAATTACGACGTTTTTTATACAACGGCGTATACATGGGGGTGTTGGTCCGGACAAGTCCTATATATTTGTCATCTTTGATCGCATGTCAACCAAATTTGGATATCTCGTAGCCTGGCCAAGAGTCTCCATTAGGCCAAGACAAAGTATGAAATAATGTTTATGGCTCGTGTTGCAGTTGCTAATGTAACGTTATGTTTTGGATTGCGGCCCAAGTAAGTAATTTCGTATGAATAAAGTTTCAAATAAGGCAGAGTGAGGCGTTTCCCTGTTGTTTGCTGCTGTCTGAAATAATTTTGGGGAATAATAGCGACATCCTTTAACATTTCATATGCGACGACATATTTTAAAGTAGACAGTAGGCCGCTTATAACATTAACTTTGTGATAAAACACGATACCGGGCAGATTTGGTAGCGTGATACCTTATAATTGTCGCCGTGTGTCTTTCTTGAGGATCTCATTACCACCGCCTGGTCTACATTAGTATGCAGTCAAGTGATAAACTGATGATTTGATACTACACAAGCACTTTCGACTACAAAAGCAAGTTTATGACCATCACATTTCCAATTAATATGTTGATGCATTTATTTTAAATTCAATACAAACCCCGGATATTTATGTCATTATATAGCTGCGTGTCTACCTCCATTTATGATAAAATGAGTGGCGTTAATTGGCATATCATTCGCTAAGTACTGGATATAATTGTTCAAAAGTCTCAATTTACCAAGATAATAGATGGTAATAACGTTGGCATACACTAGGTTGTTCATATTTAAGATTATTTAAGAATCAAAGTGCAGTGTAAGCGAAGACTTCGCTGATATGTAGCCAGTTAAATTATGCGTTCACCATTTTGAATTCATAAGGACAACCGAAGAAAAAGAGTAAAAATGTCAAAGAACGACTTAGGCGACAATGTACAGCGCCTGAAGTATTTCTAAGTCATTGATGCTGCGAGGAACTCGTGCAAGTATCCTTGCTATAATATTTTGTCACGATACCATGGCCATAACGTCAAACATGTATTCACGTCCAATGACGTCACAAGTACGTGACGTCAAGTCATGACGTCATAATATGTGTACCGAGGTACAAGGTATCGCGTCTCATATTAGTGAAAGTTTCAGTAAATTATCATGTTCCGTTTTCTGTTCACACTTAATGTTAACTAACACCAGTAAACGTAAATGGGAGGGCAAACTGTGAACTTTTACGGCGACGCTAGACAATTTGAAACGTCGTTTTTCCGACGTCGTTTACCGCTTTTCATGACGTTGTCATTAAGCCCGGTTTTCGTATGGCGCGGGCCCATATATATTCAGCCCTGAAATTAGAAAAACCTATCAGGTCCATACCACATCAAAGTCACTTGGCCCTTACTATACAGCCTAGTAAGTACGGTATGATTACTCTTATAAGGGGTATAACCAGATTCAACTCCCGCATATAAAAAATCCAAAGACATCCATGAGGGCCAAACCAGTTCTCCAGTCAGGATTCCAGTCAGGATGAATCCTGATCGTTAAATTACCCATCGGATGATCTGAACCAACCACCACCCAAACAGATAAGGTATGGCATTGAGTTGACCCTTTCAACCCGACATATCATAGGAGACAACATTTGCAAACCCTGTAGATCCTCGTGAGCCGGCTTGTTAACAGTATTGTTCAATTCTGAAAGAATCAGCATTTTCTCATCAATAGAATGGCCCTAAAATGTGGCTGTGACTGGAGAAATGGGGCTTATGGGATATGTGACCTGTGTAGTTCCAGTAGCCTATTTCACCGACATTGCAAAGTATACTTATCTAGCAAAGTATACTTTGAGGGAGCAATTTTCAATTTTAGGATAAATTTATTATTTTTTATTATACTGAATTTATTACAGCCATTTTGGCTGTGATAATGTAATAAATTCAGTATAATAATTCTGCATACTTTTAATCATCAAATATATGCAGTCGTTAGTTCTATATGATTTCAGCAAAAATAAATGATTACTCCCTCAAAGTATACTTTGCTACAAAAGTATACTTTGCAATGTTGATGAAATAGGCTACAGATCAAATAGCTTACTCCTGTAGCCCGATAACAATCTATGCTCAATGATGGAATGGCGAACAAGGCATATCCTGATCAGACTGTGCGGATGATCTGGATTGATGCTGGTCGCAAAACCTATGGGTTCTGCGAGTAATGTAGCTCCAGGTCAGCCTGCTCCATAAGCCCAATTTCTCCAGTCCCAGCCATATATGACCTTGCTGATGAAATTAACCCCAATCTATTAACCCTTAGACCGCTACTCACAACAATTGTCGTCTGCTGTTGCTTTTATATCTTGCCTTCTTTCTCAATAAAAACATGGTTTGACAGCACTTCAGAATCATTTCCAATGGAAATGATTCTGAAGTGCTGTCAAAGCATGTTGTAAATTATTCTAAAGTGCTGTCAAGCATGTTTTTGATAGATAAAAATGGAAAATAGAAAATAAACAGCAGACAAACAACAAAAATAAGATAGCGGTCTAAGGGTTGAAACTGCCATAGCTAAGGATGTTCACTTGCTCAAACATTTTACATTCAAGTTGAATTTCCAAACAGTCTTGTATCAACATTGTTCAGTGCAATTTAGACAATATGCATTCACATGACAAACACGCCATGAAGCACCTGTAACCATGTATTGGTAACCAGTTTGTATTGGCCCAATACGTACCAACTGATAAAATAATGTCTTATCAGACAGTGGTTTATTTACCAGCGAGTCAAATACTTTTGTAGCGCGCCTTTCAAAGAAAGGAGTGCATGCTTATGGCATGCCCTCGGCGTCGTAGTCAGCGTCTGTCTGTATGTCCATCCTTGTCGTCGAAAATTCGAAAATTAAAACTTAACGTTGTGGGAAATTTGTTATAATTTCTGTTTTCTTTCACCAAACCTTTTGATATTGCACACACGCCTTTCTCTAATGATTCTCTTTCATGCTGTGACATTCACAATGCTCAGACCCCCCACCCCCCCTCCACCCTTCTGTTTCTGGTCACCCCACTTCTTTATATTTCATACATTGTCTTCTGACAACTCTTGTTTGGATTTGTCTCGTCCAAATTCATAAATTGGCGAGCCGAGGAATTCCTACACGTTTCCTAGCCTTGCCTGATAAACTTGACACTAGTCTGATGTCCTCCATGTTCATCACACAATAATTCCAACTCCACATGATGTACACGATTGTTAGTATTTTCACTGGCCAAGAGTAGCCACATCCGGACATAGTACGGCAAGAGCTCATGTATCAATACACTCACATATGTTAACTTTCCACATGACTATTGGATTTTGGAAAATATGATTTAAACCTCTTTTAACCCTTACACCGCTATCTTAATTTTTTTGTCGTCTGCTGTTTATTTTCTATTTTCCATTTTTATCATCAAAAACATGCTTTGACAGCACTTCAGAATCATTTCCACCACTGGAAATGATTCGGAAATGCTGTCAAACCATGTTTTTTGAGAAATAAGGCAACAGCAGACGACAATTGTTGTGTGTAGCGGTCTAAGGGTTAATCAAATAGAATTGGGTTTAACGGTTCACCAATATTGGTTTTGAAGAGCAGTATTCAGTCAGTTCATCGTGTCAGGGGCGGATCTGGAGTGGGGGGGGGGGGTTCCAGGGTTGCATGGAGTCGTCACGGCGCCACGCTGTAAGGTGGCCAGCCACTACATTCCACATCCGTCTTTCTGGGTGGAATTTTGCATAAACACGATGAATTGACTGTAGTTGGACTTTTAAACTTTTATACCCCCAATAAATTATCCAAACATTTTTTTTATTTCAATAATGAACAGCTAAAACGGTGTCTAAATGTCATGACATGACTACCGACAGGTGGGTCTGGCCTTCCTAGCGGGGCTGGGTTTTGCCCTGATCCTCGTGCCCATCAACCGCTGGCTCGCCATCAAGATCGGCCAGCTGAGCAAGGACATGATGACACAGAAGGACTCCAGGGTCAAGGTGAGGACACCAGGGTCAAAGTAAGGATGTTGCCAGGGTGAAGGTAAGGATGCCAGGGTCTAGGTTAGGACATCAGGGTCAATGCAAGGACACCAGGGTCCAGGTAAGGACTACAGGGTCAAGGTAAGGACACCAAGGTCAAGGTTAGGATGCCAGGGTCAAGGTAAGGATGCCAGGGTCAAGGTAAGGACGCCATGGTGAAGGTAAGGACACCAAGGTCAATGTAAGGACTCCAGGATCCATGGTCATGGTAAGGATGCCAGGGTCAAGGTAAGGACGCCGGTTAAAGTAAAGGACTCCAGGGTCAAGGTAATGACACCAGGGTCAACGTTAGTACACTAGAGTCAATGTAAGGACGCCAGGATCCAGGTAAGGACGCCATGGTCATGGTAAGGATGAACCACTCAGATCGAGACAATTGTCATGAATACATGTACCCAGAGCTCCAGTTAAGGTGCGTAATTTGGAGGTAAATTTCTTATTTTTCCATCAAAAATGGCAAGTTGGGAGTCCTTTAGAATCGTCTCATTGAGACGATTCTAAAGCACTCCCAACTTGCCATTTTTGATGAAGAAATAACAAAATTTCACCCCAAGTTGGTCAAATCACGCACCTTAACTGGAGCTCTGCATGTACCTAATTATTTTTATTCCACTGATATGAAATGGCGGGAGGGCATATACATGCAGTGTTAACCCTGTCCTGTCTGTGTGTCCATTAGTCCCTCCATAGGAAGGTATTGTTCGGGCTGCATAGTAACTTTGTCATGGATGGAGGGATTTCGAAATAACTGCAAGTGTTCATCATAATGGAGTATGATGCAGATCAGTAGCTCAAAGGTCACGGTCACACTTAGAGGTCAAATATCAAAATGAGAACAATAGAGCTAGTCCGGCCTGTAATTTTGTCATGCATTGATGTATTTTAAAATTACATAAATGTTCATCATGATCAGACGGCGTGTCGCGCACAAGAACAAATCCATAGCTCAATAGTCAAGGTCACACATATTGGTGAAAGGTTAAAAAAGAGTACAAAAGAGCTTGTCCGAACTCTAACTTCATTATGCATGGATTATTTTAGCTGCCTTTCGAAGAAAGGGGTGCTTATAGCATACTCTCGGCATCGTAGTCGGCGTCTGTCCGTCCGTCCATCCGTCTGATCGTCCGTCCGTCTTCAAAAATTAAAAAAACTTATGTTGGGGCAAATTTGTTTCCTTTCACCAAACCTTTTAATATTCCACACATGCCTTTCTCTAATGATTCTCTATCGTGCTGTGGCAAATCCACGACCCTCAGACCCCCGCTAACTCTAAGATCACGGTCACAGTCTTAGTGTTTTCATAAACATAATGTTGGGTGAAATTTGTTATAATTTCTGTTCCTTTTCACCAAACGTTTTGATATTTCACACATGCCTTTCTCTAATGATTCTATATCATGCTGTGACAAATCCACGATGCTCAGACCTCCACTAACCCCAAGGTCAAGGTCACAGTCTTGGTGCTTAGCAGCTTTCATGAACTTAACGTTGGGGGAAATTTGTTATAATTTCTGTTTCCTTTCATGCACGGACGGACAGACGCACGGACACCCAGACGTCATAGTGGTCACAATGACATCTGGGTGTCCGTGCGTCTGTCCGTCAGTGCGTCCTTCAGTCCGTCCGAAATCTAGTGTGTGTCTAGGGATGTTGCTTTGTTTTGCATACGACCCACGTCCACGTTCATGGTCATTCTGAGAACTATTTTTGCCTTGGGCAATAGTGCCTCAAGTTGTCCACAGCACATCTGGGCAATAGTTTTGACTGTTCCCAGAATTACCATGAAACAACTGTATACTGTAGGTGATGAATGAGATCTTGTTCGGTTGATGCGTGTCATCAAGTTCTACGCGTGGGAGGACCACTTCGCATCGAAGATCAGCCGACTACGCCAGGCGGAGCTAACCAGTCTGAAGGGGCGAAAATACCTGGACGCGGTGTGTGTGTATTTCTGGGCCACTACACCTGTACTGATCTCCATCCTGACCTTCACGACCTACTCCCTGATGGGGAACCAGCTCACCGCCGCTAAGGTCACTCTCTGCAACCGATTTCACCAAAATTGCTAAGCATACTTATCTAGCTAAGTATACTTTGAGGGAGTAATCATTATATCATATAGAACTAACGACTGCATATATTTGATGATTAAAAGTATTATTATACTGGATTTATTACATTATCACAGCCAAAATTGCTGTGATAATGTAATAAATTCAGTATAAATTTTTTTATTAAATTTATTCTTAAATTGAAAATGTCTCCCTCAAAAGTGTACTTTGTACAAGATAGTATACTTTGCAATGTTGGTGAAATTGACTACTGGTCGTGTAAGGCTGTCGTGTCATGGTTAGGTAACCATGTGATGTAATGTCTCATTTTTGTCGTGCCCGCTTGCGGACAGCGCGATATAGTCAACACATTGGCGTACGTTTTGGTTAAAGTTTTTATGCTCTCTGTAGAGACGAAGGCATATAGTGTTTGGACAATTATGTCATAACTTCTATATCCCTTGAAGGATTGCTTAAATATTTAAACACAGCATACCTGGACAAATGACACACATCCATGCTGCCATTAATATGACCTTGACCTTTTGACCTTTACAACTTCAAACTTTTAATTCACATTAAGAAGTTCACCTGAGTTTCTCATTTCTGTTATAACTTCTGTATCCCTTGATGGATTACTTTAATATTTCAATACATCATAGTTGTGGACAAATGCCACACATCCACACAACCTTTAATATGACCTTGACCTTTTGACCTTCATAATTGTGCTTGTGAATATTTATCACTTTGGTTAATTCACTTTGCCACAGTTTCTCCAATCTGCCACTGGGGGCATTCGTTAAAGTTTTTAAGAACATTATATCTCTGAAACCGCTTTGCCAATTCACTCGAAGCTCGTGTTTATCATCATCTATTCGGAGGTAGCCTTTGGCACAGGCTCGAATGTATGTAATATAAGGTTTATTATGGGCCGAGACAAAATCCTATTGATTTTCAACATTGTCCACCAGTGTGCAGACCTCCATATAAGCTTTGTGTCTAAAGAGTATTGTACCCCCTGATTTCAAATTAAATGCCTATTTTATTTTTACAAATGGATTATTGATTTTCTTCATTATTAAATACGGAACAAATGATCAAAACATAAAACAAATTTAAACATTCACTAATTTGAGTGTATTATTACTTATTCACTTATTTATACTTTACTTTGTTGAACTGCAAAACGCAAACAGTGTTTGCTTTTTGCAACTCAACTAAGTAAGTTTTCAACTTTATTACAGTATTTCCACTACTCAATTTGAAAATCAATGCATATTTTCACATTGGTGAGTATTGTAACCGCCCACTGTTGATAATGAATGCGTATTCAGCTAAGATAAGGGCGTAAAATACGCTAATACACACCTTATCTGGAGCTCTTGAGTATGGTTCCAGATCAGCTAATCTGGGGCAGTGCTGGTGGCAAAGAATGTAAATTAGTTGTCGCAGGTGTTCACAAGCCTGACCCTGTTCTTGATGCTGTTCAGCCCCCCTGAACGCGTTCCCCTGGGTGTTCCCCTGGGTGTTCAACTGGCTCATGGAGGCCTAGCTGTTGAAAGGACACAAACCCCCATAATCATGACTGACCGGAGAAATGGGGCTTATAGGTTTTGCTCCCAGTGTAGATCCAGATCAGACTGTGCATCCGCACAGTCTGATCTGGATCTACACTGTTCGCCATTCTATTATTGAAACACCGGCTATGCTTCGTTATCAGCCTACAGGAGTTTGCGATTTGATCTGGAGCTACACAGGCCACAAAACCCGTAAGCCCCATTTCTCCAGTCACAGCCACTATTACTCCTTACAGGTGTTCACCAGCCTGTCGCTGTTCCTGATGCTGATCAGCCCCCTGAAACGCGTTTCCCCTGGGTAATAAAACGGGCTCATGGAGGCCTGGGTGTCCCTGGTCAGGTCCAGGAATTTGTGGCCCTTAGGGACCTTGATCTGGGCCAGTACTACTCGTCCAGCGCAGGTAAGCTCTACTGGCTTGTCTGGGTGGCAGGAGGGAGCACGCGATGGGTAATTTAACGATCGGGATTCATCCTTACCGGTATCCTGAACAGAGACTCGGTTTGGCCCTCGGGTACGTCTTTGGCATTCTTGTATGTAAATCTGGTTATACCCATTGTCTCCTTGGAAACAATTCTAATGAAATACCAAGATGTGTTTTCTTAGAAAATAAGAAAAAATATGCTATATTTGTGGTTTGTTTATTGTTTTCTGCAGCATGATAAAGGTACCATAACATTTGTATTGCTTTTTGATACTCGCTACTTCTGATTTCAATTGGGTTTTTGGCAATTTTAATTGGGTATTTAAGCAAAGAAACTGGTTGCATACAGTTTTGCTTCTTTATAAATCTTAACTGCAGTTACTTAAATAACCCTTTCATAATATCTCCCAGTGACTGTTTGTCTGTCCATGCGGTATAGCATGTGTGAGGATAGGGCCATTGGCGTCAAAAAACATGATGAACATGATTTTGCCTGCTGATGGCCGAGTTCTGGCCTTTTTAGGAGGTGGCCATCCAGATCTTACCCAAACGGATGATTGTTGTTTCGTTTCAGGCGAATACAAGTTAATAATTCCAGCACAAAAATATTGTCTCTGTCCAAAATTTATATCCATCCCAGTAAACTCCCACGCCGAACAACTTTCCGTAACCGTGAGGCGCAGTTAAAATAATTCTTAAGAAAACGAAAAATAAACACATTTTTTGATGAATTTATTTCAAATGCTGGAATTAGAAGGAATGAATGGCCTTTTTGTTGAATTTATCAGGGATATAAACTTGGAAAAGTCGCGGGAATACTGGACGAAGGCCGAAAGGCCTCGTCCAGTATTCCCGCGACTTTTCCAAGTTTATACCCCGATAAATTCCACAAAAAGGCCATTCATTCCTTATAATGAATGTTACATCTGTAGTAATAATGTTTAGTAAAAAGAAATCACCAAGCCGGGAATGAGTGTTAATGTATTCAGTGGGCTTTCGCCACGGGTCGCCATTTGTTTGTCCGTTAATAACCTTGGCATCCAGCAGGCACACACAAACCGCATGCCTAAATGGTAATAATACTGCAAGCCGATCCTACACTAATACTCATGTCACCAGATACAGATAACCTTCTATCTTGTGGTGGAAGGCGTGACAAAAGTTCATCGACAATGTCCGATGTTGTGGCGTCACTCTCATCATCTAGCCTGCATTTTGACATAAAATCGTCCAGGGCTCCAGATAAGGAATTAGTAATTGAGTATTTTCACTCCATCATTTCTGAAGCAATTGGGTATTTCAAAATTTTAATTGGGTAAAATAAAATCACACTACTGTTTACACATCAACAGACAGGAATTGTTGAATAGTTTGCTTCGAATTGAAAACACGTCTTGGCATTTCATTAGAATTGTCTCCTTGAAGACAATTCTAATGAAATATGTGTTTTCATGGAAAATAAGAAAAATATGCTATATTTGTGGCCTGTTTATTGTTTTCTGCAGCATGATAAATGTACCACAAAATTGTTATTGCTTTTTGATTCTCACTACTTCTGATTTCAATTGGGTTTTTGGCAATTTTAATTGGGTATTTAAGCAAATATGCAGCTTCAAAACCTTTGTTGCAAGTAATTTTGATAGTTTTGAGAGGACAACAAATCCCTTTTCATAAATGGACTAGTCAGAAAATAATTTTGTGGCGGTTCTAATGGTTATGCTTTATATATTCTTCCCCAGTGTTGTCGCAGGACAGTGTACTACACATGCGAGATGCCGAGTTCTCCTGGCAAGACGACGGTAACGATGGTAACTGCGACAGTAAACGGTCGACTGAGGCTGACGGCATCCCCCCTGCCAGTGACACTGATACGGCCGCTGATAGTGACACAGATACTCAGCTCAAGTTGCCCCATCATGCACCCATGCACCTACAGAACATCAATATCCACATAACAAAGGTTTGGTTCTTTTGTAACGATAGCTTGATATTATCGTGGATCAAGCTTTTTAGCTCACCTGAGCGAAGCTCATGTGAGCTATTGTTACCGCAATGTGTCCGTCGTCGTCCCGTCGTCGTCGTCCGTCGTCGTCCGTGAACATTTTCAAACGTCTTCTCCTCGGTAACCATTGGGCCTATAGTCACCAAACTTCATGGCCATGGTCCTTAGGTAGGGGGATTGCAAAATTGTTAAAATGACGTCATTACGTAATACAAGATGGCCGCCGTCTAAAAATAGCACAAATTCTTCAAAAATCTTCTTCTCAAGAACCGCCAACAGGATTTCGACAAAACTTGGTAGGAATGATCGATGTACAATGCTCTTTCAAAGTTGTTAAAATGGTGACCCCGGGGTCAAAAATGGGCGTGGCCCGTGGGTTCAAATTGGGGTCAAATTTTATTTTTGACCGAATATGGTCATGTTATATATCAAATCGAAGGTATCAATGAGGCGATCTCTCTGGTGCATTTTTTGTCGAAATCGGATTGTTATGTCATCCAAGATGGCCGCCAAAATGTCAAAAGGTTCTTTTAATTAGAGATTTCAAAATTCTTCTTCACATGAACCGCTGGGCCCATGGTAGCCAAACTTAAAAGTTATGGTCCATGGGTGAAGCCTTTTCAGATTTGTTAAAATGGAGGTCATCACTAATCCAAGATGGCCGCTGTCTAAAAATAGCATAAATTCTTAAAAAATCTTCTTCTCATGAACCGCTAGACGAATTTCTACGAAACTTGGTAGGAATTGATCGATGTACAAATGCTCTTTCAAGTTGTTTAAAATGGTGACCCCAAAAAATGGGGCTCAAAAATGGGCGTGGCCCGTGGGGGGTCAAATTTATTTTGACCGAATATGGTCATGTTATATATCAAATTGAATGTATCAATAAGGCGATCACTCTGGTACATTTTTTGTCGAAATCGGATGGTTATGTCATCCAAGATGGCCACCGAAATGTCAAAAGGTCGTTCTTTTATTAGAGATTTCAAAATTCTTCTTCACATGAACCGCTTGGCCCGTGGTAGCCAAACTTAAAATATATGGTACATGGGTGAAGCCTTTTCAGATTTGTTAAAATGGAGGTCATCGCTAATCCAAGATGGCTGCCATCTAAAAATAGCATAAATTTTTAAAAAATCTTCTTCTCATGAACTGCTGGCCGGATTTCGACTAAAGTTGGTAGGAATGATCTATTTACAATGCTCTTTCAAAGTTGTTAAAATGGTGACCCCGGGGTCAAAAATGGGCGTGGCCCATGGGGTGAAATTGGGGTCAAATTTTATTTTTGACCGAATATGCTCATGTCATATATCAAATTGAAGGTATCGATGAGGCGATTGCTCTGGTGCAATATTTGTCGGAATCGGATGATTATGTCATCCATGATGGCCACCAAAAGGTCCATTTATTTGAGATTTTGAACGTCATTTTCTCGGGAACCACATGGCCGATGCTGGCCAAACTTCATAGGAAGTTAAGATCCTTGGGTGAAGCATTTTCAGATTTGGTAAAATGAGACTCATCGCTTAATCCCAGATGACCGCCATCTAAAAATAGCACAATTTTTTTTAAACCACATGAACTCAATGTCACATTCTCATCTGGTGTTCATGGAGTCAGGTGAGCGAATTAGGGTCATCATGGCCCTCTTGTTTCTTCAGTTCAGAAGATTGTGGGTTCAATTTCAATTCGGGGATGGGCCGTGGCCTAAGGGATATGACATTGGACTTCAATAATGGAGGTTGCGAGTTCAATCCTCAGCCTAGGCGTGAAAAATACAAACATAGTATTTCCATTCCACTGGTCTGTCGTATGAGGCTTTTAGCTGTGGTGGTCCCTTCTCTATATGACCATAGCTGTTGGATTAGACTTGAAACTGTGGTCACATCTTGAAATGACCTTAGCTGTTGCTAATGCTTTCACCTTTTTCTCGCTAATTTTTGGGATTCAAGCAGAAAACAAGTCTGTTTTTTTCCCAATGAAAACCATGTAATCTTCAGAATTCCTACCAGGGACGTCGCCAGGCTGATGTGGAAGCCCAGTTGTGTGTGGGATCCAAATAGGTGGGCTAGGCGGGTCCGGGGGTGGTAAATTTTCAAAACTTAGATGTTACTTGAGAATTCTGTGAATCTGGTTATACCCATTATAAAAGTAGTAAAATTAATTACTAAGATTATTTACTAACTTTTATGGAGTGGGGCTAAGTGACGCTGGTGTGGTGAGGACCTGGCACCAGGCCAAGTTAGTCTAACTTCGGGGCTGAATATATTTTTTTTCTGTAAATATTCAGTTCTTATTTTGGGATTTTCCCCCCATCACAACGGTTGAAATATGTGATTTGACACTAGCTAGTTACTCTATTTGTCGGACTTGGCCTGTAGCCGATTTCATCAAAATTGCTAAGCATACTTATCTGGCTAAGTATATTTTGAGGGAGTGAGTAATCATTTATTTTTCCCGAAATGCATTATTTCATATAGAACTAATGACTGCATATATTTGATGATTACAAGTTGTAGAATTATTATACTGAATTTATTACATTATCACAGCCAAAATGGCTGTTTTAATGTAATAAATTTAGTGTACTAAAAATTAATTAATTTATCCTTAAATTGAAAATTTCTCCCTCAAAGTGTACTTAGCTATATAAATATACTTAGCAATTTTGGTGAAATAGACTACTGGTATTGACTATGTCTCTATATCCAGGGCCAGTTTGTGGGTGTGGTGGGGAAGGTTGGGTCCGGCAAGAGTTCTCTTCTCTGTGCCTTCCTGGCGGAGATGTGCCGCGTCAGAGGTCACGTGAGGGTCGCGAACCTGGACGCGGGGTTCGCACTGGCGACCCAGGAGCCGTGGATCCAGCACGCGTCCGTCCGTGACAACATCGTGTTCGGCCAGCCGTACAATCGACGCCAGTATGAGCGGACCCTGGAGGCGTGCGCCTTGCTGGACGATCTGCAGGTAGGACTAAAGTGAAGTAAAGTGTTTGAAATAGTCCTGTAGCCTATTTCACCACCATTGCAAAGTATACTTTTCTACTTTTTGCAAAGTATACTTTTCTACTTTTCTAGCAAAGGATACTTTGAGGGAGAAATTTTCAATTTTAGGATAAATTTATTAATTTTTATTATACTAAATTTATTACATTATCATAGCCATTTTGGCTGTGATAATGTAATAAATTCAGTATAATAATTCTGCATACTTTAAATCATCAAATATATGCAGTCATTAGTTCGATATGAAATAATGCATTTCAGGAAAAATAAATGATTACTTGCAATGTTGATGAAATCGGCTACAGGACTTGCTATAGAGACACATTGTCATTAACATAGACTTTGACAGTTGATTCCAATATGGGATACCCCCAATGTCTAGAATCTACTTCTGTCTGTTCCACGTTTTGCTGCCGACAAACTTTTGGCTATTAAACACTTTAAATCTATGATGAATAGCTGTGCAAAGTTTATTTTGATTATTTATTTGACCCCGGGTCATGTATTATCTCCCCCTTTCTGACTTAGAATTTGGAAATTTTGTGTTGTAAGTCGTAAAACTTTTAAACCGTAATAGCAACAAACCTGAAACTTGGTATGTAGCGTCATTATGAGTAGATACGCAAAGTTTATTTAGATTTCTAATTCGACCCCGGGTCATGGATTATCTCCATCTTTTCGACTTAGATTTTTCCAATTTTTGCTTGTAAGTCGTAAAACTTTTAAACCCTAATAGCTACACACCTGAAACTTAGTATGTAGCTTCCTTATGACAAGTAGATGCGCAAAGTTCATTTCGATTTTGGATTTGAGCCCCTGGTCATGGATTATCTCCCCCTTTTCAACTTAGAATTTGGCAATCATGGATTATCTCATCTCCCCTTTTGGACTTGGAATTTTGCCTCGTTTATTATCAATGTGGTATGTGGGGCATCCGTGTTCTATGAACACATTTTCTCAATAAAATCAATATTTAATGGAATTTCCTCAAATAATGTTTTTCGGGAGAGTGACTTTTTGGTTTTTGGTGAAAAAAAGTACTTGTACATTTAATATTTTTGTCGAGCCCGCTTGCGGAAAGCGAGACATAGTGATCACAATGACGTCCGTTCGTTAAAGTTTTTAAATACCTTATATCTCTGCAGTCCTAAGTCATATTGACTTGAAATTCATAAACTTATTAGTCATCATCCATATATTCATGCTGTGTCCCACTCATGCGGCCCCTGTGGCCCAAGGTCAAGGTAAAATGACTTAGAAATTTGTGTTAAAGTTTCTGTCAAAATTTGCTTGAAACTTTGTATGCTTATTGAGCATCAACCATATATTCATTCTGTGTCCCACTCATGCGGCCCCTGTGCCCCAAAGAGAAGGTCAAGTTATATTTTCATTCTATAGCCTGCCCATGTGGTCCACATGCCCAAGGTCAAGGTCAAATGACTTTGAAATTTGCGTTAAAGTTTTTACATACCTTATATCACCACAACACTTACTCCGATTTACTTGAAACTTCAAATAATTCTTTATTATCATCCATATTTTCATTCTCTAGCCCACCCATGCAGCCCACATATCCAAGATCAAGGTCAAATGACTTTAAAATGTGTGTTAATGCTTTGACATACCTTATATCTCCACAACCCTTAATTCAAACTTCAAATAAATACTCTGAAACCAGCAAATGCCTCGGCGGGCTCAACATGCGGGCCGCGGCCATCTGGTTTAGATTTAATGTGTTTCATAGCCAAAGATTTGTTAGCAGGAAAACGTGGAACAGACAGAAGTAGGTGGATTTATGAAAATCATAGCATGAGCCGATGAGCGGCCATTTCCAAGACGGCCGCCCTCAGGCATGTGCCAAAAACCAAATGCATATAACTTGTGATAGGCACCTAGTAGATGGATGCTTTTGTTGTCTATCATGTGATTTTCAGACATTTCTATGCCACCGAAAATGGATACGCGTCTCTGGCAGGTCCTGGACTAAAAGGACTGGCAATTTTTGACTTGTGGGATAATTTCACGGTTCCACGGTTTCACGAGTTTCTCCAATCTGCCACCAGGCGGCATTTTTGTGCTGACAGTCCACGTTTTCTTGTTTATTTTCATTTCTCTCGATACAAACATGCTGTGGCAGCACATGAGAATCGTCTCCAATGGAGACGATTCTTATGTACTGCCAAAACATGTTTTTATTAAGAAATAAGTCTAATATGCATAATCGGCAGACATTATACGTCAGCCACCCGGTAATCGATGGCACTCGATTTTAATTTCAAGAACAGCTTTAAGTATTTTGAAAATTCAGAAATTCGCAACATCATAGAAGGAAAATAATGTTCTTGGTTAAGTTCTAAACATGTTTTTTTGTCATCGAGTTGTGGACTGCTTAAATGCACGAAAACCGGTAAACCCAGTATATGTTTAGTGTTAAGTGTTTGAACTGTACCCACAATCCACTGCAGGTATTGGCGGCCGGGGACGCTACAGAGGTCGGTGAGAACGGCGTGACCTTGAGTGGAGGTCAAAAGTCGCGTGTTGCCTTAGCGAGGGCTGCATATCAGGTATGTCGATACCATGGATTAACAGCTAATACCGTTCTGATTTTGGGAATTTCCCCCCAATGCAGCAGGTTAACTGCGGGATCGAACCTTTTGGCCCGGCCTTAAATGACCTTAGCTGTCGATAGGCCACTAAACACCAATAAAGCAAATCAATCTGTAAACTTAGTTGAGCTCTGAATTTTATGTCAGCTTTCAACGTCATTTGCAAATTTTTAAAAAATAAATTCGAAATCAATTGTATATATTCCATAAACTAAGTTGACAATTGAAACAAAGTTTACAGCTTTTGCAGGCTTCAGCTCTAAATTTTATGTCAACTTTTTTTATATCAATATCAACGAAAAATAATAATACAATATCCTGATCGGGGCCCATTTTTTATGCCATTTCAGAACAAGGATGTATATTTACTCGACGATCCCCTGGCAGCCGTTGATGCTCATGTGGCGAAACATCTATACCAGAAGTGCATTATGGGACTGCTGTGGGGGAAAACGCGTGTCCTGTGTACCCACCATACGAAGTACCTGGCCAACGCAGACCTCGTCATACTCATGGAGGCAGGACAAATAGTGAAAGCAGGTGATATCAGCATTTTATGTCAGCAGCGGCTAATGTCAGCAACGTCTAATATCAGCGCAATAACCGTAATGCTTCTAACATATATTGTATATCCTTATGCGATTTCCTTTCAATGAAAATCTCTGTAACCTTGTTTTTTTCGTAGCATAATATGTTGATCTAATAATTACTATGCCAATGTCTCATGAGTAAAATATAAGGTTCGACCATGATCAGCCGTGGGCAAACGTTTACCCACAACGTTACATTTCCGTCGGAAATATTGTGTTATTTGAGCATATATGCAATTACTTTCGCAATTACTTTCATAACCTGTTTCATTCAAACAGCTGATTTACATATAAATATTCCGGGGCCGCAGTACACGTTGTGTGATGAGGCCGCATCAATTTAAAAATTTCAGTGCGACCGTTGTGAACTAATCTAGTTACGTCATTAGACACATACATTATGTAGATGTTGGCCCCGAAATGAGCATTGTCTACAGCCATGGTCAAACGGCACGCGCTGTACGTTTGAACATGGCTTTGAGTGATGTTAAACAACGGCTGTCATGTAGCACTACTAGGTTAGTGCTGTGAATGTCTGATAGTCTCCGCAAGATAATCAGGTTATACGGTTTCTAAAGAGTGCTACTTCCTGCTACAGTAACATTAACTGCAACTGGGGGCCGTTTCACTAAACTTTGTATGACTGAAATGGTCGTAAGTGCAAAATTAAGTCTGTAAATTTCATATTAACACTATTATTGGATTTGTAAATTTCACATTAACACTATTATTGGATTTACATTTATTGAGCATGGGCTGCAAATGCAGCCTATGCTCAATAAATGTAACTACATCAATTGAAATTTCTAAATACATGTATGCACTTAAGACCATTTTAGTCGTACAAAGTTTAGTGAAACGGGCCCAAGATGTTTATGCCAGAATGTTGTTGAACTGCAAACATTTGTCATTTTATGTTGCAAAATACAATAGCTGAGGCAATGTGAGGTTGACACGTTTTCTTGGGTTGGTCTGTTTAAAGTTTGGACTCCACGCACTTTAAACAGACCAACTGTTGTTCATAATACAGTAAACACAACAGCCCATGGTTTTATTCCTAAATTAGTTTCTACTAAATGGTAAGTGGCATCCATGTTAGATTTCACAGCCGCCATTTTGGATTTCACAATGTTTATGAAACCATAAACATTGTGAAATCTAAAATGGCTGCCACTTAGCGTTTAGTAAAAACTAATTCCTTGATAAAGGCCTTGTGCCGAAACTTTGGAAGAGTGGGTTCCTGGTTACGACAGAATTATTCAACATACATGTCATTAGTCATCAAATGTCTTTATTTTCACCTCCAGGTCATCCATCTGAGGTGCTCGACTCTGCAGATCTCAATCTCCTTGGTGACACAGATAATGGTGTGACTGAGTCACGTGACCCTGAGGTCATCACGGGGTCGGGGGTCGCGACCTTGGGTGCGGAGGAGGAGAGGGAGACAGGGGCGGTGAAACTGGGCGTGTTCAGGGTGTACTGGCGAGCTGTGGGGGCGTGTCTGGCACCGTCTGTACTGGTGGCTCTGTTTATGATGCAGGGTAGGTCAGATAAGCTGCGTATTGGCGTATTTTACACACTTATTTTAGCTGAATACGCAAAATTGAATATCAAAATTGCGAGTACAAAATACAGCACTGCATATGCAGCCTATGCTCAATAAATAAAGAAAACGTTGTTAATATGAAATTTACAGGCTATCATGAGTTTGCACTTACGAACATTTTAGTCGTATCAAGTTTAGTGAAACAGCCCCTTGGACATTGTCGAAACTTATATCTTATCCAAAATTGCCATCTGTGCTGATGTTCATGGATGGACATATTTCAGCGTCGAGAAATATAAATGACTGGTGGTTGTCCTACTGGGTGTCCCACTCGGAGAAACCTGGCGTGCCGGTCACCAATGGTTCGTCCACTGGAGTTTCACACCAGTATGTGCTTCAGTTATTTCACACATGCATTCATACGATGGTCCTCTATCATTGGGGCTATGCCAAGTGTTTTTTTTTTTTTTTTTTTTACTTTGGTGTGGTATGGACCTGGCACCAGGTCAGGTTATTCTAATTTCAGGGCTGAATATATGTTTTCTCGATGTAAATATTCCGTTCTGATTTTGGGATTTTGGGATTTTTTCCCTCAAAAGAGGATTGAACCCGTTTGCCTGGCCTTACATGACCATAGCTGTTGATAGGCCGTTAAACACAAATAAACAAACAAACAAACACTGGGGCTATTGGGGCCAGGTCACAAAGCTGGGGCCAGGTCACAAAGCTTTACAATTAAAAGTTTTTTATAATTTCATTTAACTTCTTTGTGTATATATTGTACCTAATTATATACCTATTCCAC
>CM055269.1:108594462-108629372 GCA_029237695.1 Conchocele bisecta | reverse complement strand
GTGGAATAGGTATATAATTAGGTACAAATATATACACAAAGAAGTTAAATGAAATTATAAACAAGAAACGAGGCAAAGCCACGAAGGCCAGGTTTTTTCCAAGCATAGACACTTGGATAACATAATTATACCCACTTTTTGTAGACTAGATGGCCGTGGCCTGCATGTCACGCCTTGGGGCGAGGCATGGACACTAAAAAAATAGATACAGTAGATGGAAAAACTTTAACCAAAAAACTTTAACCGGACAAACGGACGGACGTATGCCAAAATGCTGAAGATATCGCGCTTTCCGCAAGCAGGTGTGACAATGATGATAAACACCCATGTGAAGTATCAAGGTATTGGGTGAAGCAGTTGCAGAGATATAGTACACGAAAAAACTTTAACAACAAAAATTCAAAGTAATTTGAACTTGACATAGGGCACAGGATCGCGCTTTCCGCAAGCAGGTGCGACAATGATGATAAACACCCATGTGAAGTATCAAGGTATTGGGTGAAGCAGTTGCAGAGTATAGTACACGAAAAAACTTTAACAAAAAAAATTCAAAGTAATTTGACCTTGACATTGGGCACAGGATCGCGCTTTCCGCAAGCAGGTGCAACAATGATGATAAACACCCATGTGAAGTATGAAGGTATTGGGTGAAGCAGTTGCAGAGATATAGTACACGAAAAAACTTTAACAAAAAAATTCAAAGTAATTTGACCTTGACATTGGGCACAGGATCGCGCTTTCCGCAAGCAGGTGCGACAATGATGATAAACACCCATGTGAAGTATCAAGGTATTGGGTGAAGCAGTTGCAGAGATATAGTACACGAAAAAACTTTAACAAAAAAATTCAAAGTAATTTGACCTTGACATTGGGCACAGGATCGCGTTTTCTGCAAGCAGGTGCAACAATGATGATAAACACCCATGTGAAGTAAGAAGGTATTGGGTGAAGCAGTTGCAGAGATATAGTACACGAAAAAACTTTAACAAAAAAATTCAAAGTAATTTGACCTTGACATTGGGCACAGGATCGCGCTTTCCGCAAGCAGGTGCGACAATTGATGATAAAACACCCATGTGAAGTATCAAGGTATTGGGTGAAGCAGTTGCAGAGATATAGTACACGAAAAAACTTTAACAAAAAAATTCAAAGTAATTTGACCTTGACATTGGGCACAGGATCACACTTTCCGCAAGCAGGTGCGACAATGATGATAAACACCCATGTGAAGTATCAAGGTATTGGGTGAAGCAGTTGCAGAGAATATAGTACAAACGAAAAAACTTTAACAAAAAAAATTCAAAGTAATTTGACCTTGACATTGGGCACAGGGGCCGCACGGTTGGGGTAGAATGAAAATATGGATGATGATAAATCATGTGAAGTTTCAAGGTAATGGGCGAAGCAGTTGCAGAGATATAGTATAACGAAAAAGTTTTAACCAAAAAACATTAACCAGACGTACGTTAAAAAGTTAACGTTGAAAATGGCTAAGTCAATTACGTAGAAATAATAGGTGAAGGTAAAAAAATTGTCACATGTTGGATAGTTGTATGTGGTAGGCACCCCTTGGTTATGAAGCTGTGAAAGTTTGGTGGTCCTAGGTGGTACAGTACCAAAGAAATGGACTTAAACACGAAAACTTAACATTGTAAACGCGAAAACTTAACATTGAAAATGGCTAAGTCGACTGCGCGGAAAAAATGGGTGAAGTTAAAAAAAAAAGTAACATGTTGGATAGTGATATGTGGTGGGCACCCTTGATTATGAAGCTGTGAAAGTTTGGTGGTCCTAGGTGGTACAGTACCAATGAAATGGACTTAAACACGAAAACTTAACATTGTAAATGCGAAAACTTAACATTGAAAATGGCTAAGTCGACTACGCGGAAAAAATGGGTCAAGATAAAAAAAAGTAACATGTTGGATAGTGATATGTGGTGGGCACCCCTTGATTATGAAGCTGTGAAAGTTTGGTGGTCCTAGGTGGTACAGTAACAAAGAAATGGACTAAAACACGAAAACTTAACATTGATTGTGGACGCCGTCCGCCCGCCTGCCCGCCGCCCGCCCGCCCGCCCGGCTTTAACCAATCCAATAGCCTGGATTTTTTTTCAAAAAACCTGGCTAAAAACTATTAATTGTAAAGCTTTGTGACCTGGCCCCAATAGCCCCAGTGTTTGTTTGTTTATTTGTGTTTAACGGCCTATCAACAGCTATGGTCATGTAAGGCCAGGCAAACGGGTTCAATCCTGTTTTGAGGGAAAAAATCCCAAAATCCCAAAATCAAAACGGAATATTTACATCGAGAAAACATATATTCAGCCCTGAAATTAGAATAACCTGACCTGGTGCCAGGTCCATACCACACCAAAGTCACTTGGCATAGCCCCAATGATAGAGGACCATCGTATGAATGCATGTGTGAAATAACTGAAGCACATACTGGTGTGAAACTCCAGTGGACGAACCATTGGTGACCGGCACGCCAGGTTTCTCCGAGTGGGACACCCAGTAGGACAACCACCAGTCATTTATATTTCTCGACGCTGAAATATGTCCATCCATGAACATCAGCACAGATGGCAATTTTGGATAAGATATAAGTTTCGACAATGTCCAAGGGGCTGTTTCACTAAACTTGATACGACTAAAATGTTCGTAAGTGCAAACTCATGATAGCCTGTAAATTTCATATTAACAACGTTTTCTTTATTTATTGAGCATAGGCTGCATATGCAGTGCTGTATTTTGTACTCGCAATTTTGATATTCAATTTTGCGTATTCAGCTAAAATAAGTGTGTAAAATACGCCAATACGCAGCTTATCTGACCTACCCTGCATCATAAACAGAGCCACCAGTACAGACGGTGCCAGACACGCCCCCACAGCTCGCCAGTACACCCTGAACACGCCCAGTTTCACCGCCCCTGTCTCCCTCTCCTCCTCCGCACCCAAGGTCGCGACCCCCGACCCCGTGATGACCTCAGGGTCACGTGACTCAGTAACACCATTATCTGTGTCACCAAGGAGATTGAGATCTGCAGAGTCGAGCACCTCAGATGGATGACCTGGAGGTGAAAATAAAGACATTTGATGACTAATGACATGTATGTTGAATAATTCTGCCGTAACCAGGAACCCACTCTTCCAAAGTTTCGGCACAAGGCCTTTATCAAGGAATTAGTTTTTACTAAACGCTAAGTGGCAGCCATTTTAGATTTCACAATGTTTATGGTTTCATAAACATTGTGAAATCCAAAATGGCGGCTGTGAAATCTAACATGGATGCCACTTAGCATTTAGTAGAAACTAATTTAGGAATAAAACCATGGGCTGTTGTGTTTACTGTATTATGAACAACAGTTGGTCTGTTTAAAATGCGTGGACTTTAAACAGACCAACCCAAGAAAACATGTCAACCTCACATTGCCTCAGCTATTGTATTTTGCAACATAAAATGACAAATGTTTGCAGTTCAACAACATTCTGGCATAAACATCTTGGGCCCGTTTCACTAAACTTTGTACGACTAAAATGGTCTTAAGTGCATACATGTATTTAGAAATTTCAATTGATGTAGTTACATTTACTGAGCATAGGCTACATTTGCAGCCCATGCTCAATAAATGTAAATCCAATAATAGTGTTAATGTGAAATTTACAGACTTAATTTTGCACTTACGACCATTTTAGTCATACAAAGTTTAGTGAAACGGCCCCCAGTTGCAGTTAATGTTACTGTAGCAGGAAGCAGCACTCTTTAGAAACCGTATAACCTGATTATCTTGCGGAGACTATCAGACATTCACAGCACTAACCTAGTAGTGCTACATGACAGCCGTTGTTTAACATCACTCAAAGCCATGTTCAAACATACAGCGCGTGCCGTTTGACCATGGCTGTAGACAATGCTCATTTCGGGGCCAACATCTACATAATGTATGTGTCTAATGACGTAACTAGATTAGTTCACAACGGTCGCACTGAAATTTTTAAATTGATGCGGCCTCATCACACGTGTACTGCGGCCCCGGAATATTTATATGTAAATCAGCTGTTTGAATGAAACAGGTTATGAAAGTAATTGCGAAAGTAATTGCATATATGCTCAAATAACACAATATTTCCGACGGAAATGTAACGTTGTGGGTAAACGTTTGCCCACGGCTGATCATGGTCGAACCTTATATTTTACTCATGAGACATTGGCATAGTAATTATTAGATCAACATATTATGCTACGAAAAAAGCAAGGTTACAGAGATTTTCATTGAAAGGAAATCGCATAAGGATATACAATATGTGTTAGAAGCATTACGGTTATTGCGCTGATATTAGACGTTGCTGACATTAGCCGCTGCTGACATAAGATGCTGATATCACCTGCTTTCACTATTTGTCCTGCCTCCATGAGTATGACGAGGTCTGCGTTGGCCAGGTACTTCGTATGGTGGGTACACAGGACACGCGTTTTCCCCCACAGCAGTCCCATAATGCACTTCTGGTATAGATGTTTCGCCACATGAGCATCAACGGCTGCCAGGGGATCGTCGAGTAAATATACATCCTTGTTCTGAAATGGCATAAAAAATGGGCCCTGCTCAGGATATTGTATTATTATTTTTCGTTGATATTGATATCAAAAAAGTTGACATAAAATTTAGAGCTGAAGCCTGCAAAAGCTGTAAACTTTGTTTCAATTGTCAACTTAGTTTATGGAATATATACAATTGATTTCAAATTTATTTATTAAAAATTTGCAAATGACGTTGAAAGCTGACATAAAATTCAGAGCTCAACTAAGTTTACAGATTGATTTGCTTTATTGGTGTTTAGTGGCCTATCGACAGCTAAGGTCATTTAAGGCCGGGCCAAAAGGTTCGATCCCGCAGTTAACCTGCTGCATTGGGGGGAAATTCCCAAAATCAGAACGGTATTAGCTGTTAATCCATGGTATCGACATACCTGATATGCAGCCCTCGCTAAGGCAACACGCGACTTTTGACCTCCACTCAAGGTCACGCCATTCTCCCCGACCTCTGTAGCGTCCCCGGCCGCCAATACCTGCAGTGGATTGTGGGTACAGTTCAAACACTTAACACTAAACATATACTGGGTTTACCGGTTTTCGTGCATTTAAGCGGTTCACAACTCGATGACAAAAAAACATGTTTAGAACTTAACCAAGAACATTAATTTCCTTCTATGATGTTGCGAATTTCAGAATTTTCAAAATAGTTAAAGCTGTTCTTGAAATTAAAACCGAGTGCCATCGATTACCGGGTGGCTGACGTATAATGTCTGCCGATTATGCATATTAGACTTATTTCTTAATAAAAACATGTTTTGGCAGCACATAAGAATCGTCTCCATTGGAGACGATTCTCATGTGCTGCCACAGCATGTTTGTATCGTGAGAAATGAAAATAAACAAGAAAACGTGGAGTGTCAGCACAAAAATGCCGCCTGGTGGCAGATTGGAGAAACTCGTGAAACCGTGGGACCGTGAAATTATCCCACAAGTCAACAAGAAACGAGACGAAGGCCAGGTTTTTTCCAAGCATAGACACTTGGATAACATAATTATACCCACTTTTTGTAAACTAAATGGCCGTGGCCTGCATGTCGCGCCTTGGGGCGAGGCATGGACACTAAAAAAATAGATATAGCAGATGGAAAAACTTTAACCAAAAAACTTTAACCGGACACACGGACGGACGTATGCCAAAATGCCGACAATATCGCGCTTTCCGCAAGCGGGCGCAACAATGATGATAAACACCCATGTGAAGTATCAAGGTAATGGGTGAAGCAGTTGCAGAGATATAGTACACGAAAAAACTTTAACAAAAAAAATTAAAAGTAATTTGACCTTGACATTGCGCACAGGGGCCGCACGGTTGGGGGTTAGAATGAAAATATGGACGATGATAAACACCCATGTGACGTTTCAAGGTAATGGGCGAAGCAGTTGCAGAGATATAGTATAACGAAAAAGTTTTAAGTAAAAAATTTAACCAGACGTACGTTAAAAAGTTAACGTTGAAAATGGCTAAGTCAATTACGTAGAAATAATAGGTGAAGGTAAAAAAATGGTCACATGTTGGATAGTTGTATGTGGTAGGCACCCCTTGGTTATGAAGCTGTGAAAGTTTGGTGTCCTAGCTGTACAGTACCAAAGAAATGGACATAAACACGAAAACTTAACATTGTAAACGCGAAAACTTAACATTGAAAATGGCGACTGCGCGGAAAAAATGGGTCAAGTTAAAAAAAAAGTAACATGTTGGATAGTGATATGTGGTGGGCACCCCTTGATTATGAAGCTGTGAAAGTTTGGTGGTCCTAGGTGGTACAGTACCAAAGAAATGGACTCAAACACGAAAACTTAACATTGATTGTGGACGCCGCCCGCCCACCGCCCGCCCACCGCCCGCCCGCCAGCCCGCCAGCCCGCCCGCCCGTCCGCCCGGCTTTCGCCAATCCAATAGCCTGGATTTTTTTCAAAAAACCTGGCTAAAAATTAATAAATTTATCCTAAAATTGAAAAGTTCTCCCTCAAAGTATCCTTTGCTAGAAAAGTAGAAAAGTATACTTTGCAATGGTGGTGAAATAGGCTACAGGACTATTTCAAACACTTTACTTCACTTCAGTCCTACCTGCAGATCGTCCAGCAAGGCGCACGCCTCCAGGGTCCGCTCATACTGGCGTCGATTGTACGGCTGGCCGAACACGATGTTGTCGCGGACGGACGCGTGCTGGATCCATGGCTCCTGGGTCGCCAGTGCAAACCCCGCGTCCAGGTTCGCGACCCTCACGTGACCTCTGACGCGGCACATCTCCGCCAGGAAGGCACAGAGAAGAGAACTCTTGCCGGACCCAACCTTCCCCACCACACCCACAAACTGGCCCTGGATATAGACATAGACAATACCAATAGCTAAGTACACTTTGAGGGAGAAATTGTCAATTTAAGGATAAATTAATTAATTTTTAGTACAATGAATTTATTACATTATCACAGCCATTTTGGCTGTGATAATGTAATAAATTCAGTATAATAATTCTACAACTTGTAATCATCATATATATGCTTACTCACTCCCTCAAAATATACTTAGCCAGATAAGTATGCTTAGCAATTTTGATGAAATCGGCTACAGGCCAAGTGCGACAAATAGAGTAACTAGCTAGTGTCAAATCACATATTTCACCCGTTGTGATGGGGGGAAAATCCCAAAATAAGAACAGAATATTTACAGAAAAAAAAATATATTCAGCCCCGAAATTAGACTAACTTGGCCTGGTGCCAGGTCCTCACCACACCAGCGTCACTTAGCCCCATTCCATAAAAGTTAGTAAATAATCTTAGTAATTAATCTTACTACTTTTATAATGAGTATAACCAGATTCACAGAATTCTCAAGTAACATCTAAGTTTTGAAAGTTTACCACCTCCAGACCCGCCTAGCCCGCCTATTTGGATCCCACACACAACTGGGCTTCCACATCAGCCTGGCGACGTCCCTGGTAGGAATTCTGAAGATTACATGGTTTTCATTGGGAAAAAAACAGACTTGTTTTCTGCTCGAATCCCAAAAATTAGCGAGAAAAAGGTGAAAGCATTAGCAACAGCTAAGGTCATTTCAAGATGACCACAGTTTCAAGTCTAATCCAACAGCTATGGTCATATAGAGAAGGGACCACCACAGCTAAAAGCCTCATACGACAGACCAGTGGAATGGAAATACTATGTTTGTATTTTTCACGCCTAGGGTGAGGATTGAACTCGCAACCTCCATTATTGAAGTCCAATGTCATATCCCTTAGGCCACGGCTCATCCCCGAATTGAAATTGAACCCACAATCTTCTGAACTGAAGAAAAAGCTTGATCCACGATAATATCAAGCTATCGTTACAAAAGAACCAAACCTTTGTTATGTGGATATTGATGTTCTGTAGGTGCATGGGTGCATGATGGGGCAACTTGAGCTGAGTATCTGTGTCACTATCAGCGGCAGTATCAGTGTCACTGGCAGGGGGGATGCCGTCAGCCTCAGTCGACCGTTTACTGTTGCAGTTACCATCGTTACCGTCGTCTTGCCAGGAGAACTCGGCATCTCGCATGTGTAGTACACTGTCCTGCGACAACACTGGGGAAGAATATATAAAGCATAACCATTTCACCCCTCAGTAACGGGAATGGATTTTGATATGTTTTGCAATTTTGCAACCAATCAAACCGCCACAAAATTATTTTCTGACTAGTCCATTTATGAAAAGGGATTTGTTGTCCTCAAAACTATCAAAATTACTTGCAACAAAAGTTTTGAAGCTGCATATTTGCTTAAATACCCAATTAAAATTGCCAAAAACCCAATTGAAATCAGAAGTAGTGAGTATCAAAAAGCAATAACAATTTTGTGGAACCTTTATCATGCTGCAGAAAACAATAAACAGACCACAAATATGACTAAGAATTCACTGTCCAGGAATTTGCGTTACGTCCAGAAAAAATGTGTTTATCTGGGAAAATCAACTGTTTCCTAGGGTGTTGTTCATCTATGTTTATGTGATAAACCCTTCCGAGATAAGTTTTTGAACTGGCAAGTCGGTTATGTTGGTTATTACCACTATTATTCTTTGAAACGTACCTCCAACCTGGGACATTTCCATGAGCAAATATTTGGGTGTTTGTCTATTAAAATTATAGTGAACTGAACTTTGTGTTGCGTTTCTCTATGTCAGGGTAGCACGTTGAAAGGTATAAAATCATAACATATGGAGGATTTCATTGATTTATGTTATTATCTGATGAATTAAAACACATATTGTGGACGTAATATTTAGTGTCCAATTGTGTTACGCCCTATAAACTCGGGTAAAAACGTGTTTACATTTTCGTTACTAGACACGTGAAGATGTATTGCGTTTGGCAAAACGTCATACTGTATAATCAAATAGTAGTTTGGACAGTTATATAAACTGGAAAGGCAAGAACTAAATCTAAAATTGCCAACTGATTTCCGTGTCGAAAAGTTACGTCCCAAATTATATATTTCAGTACTCTTAGTGAGCTTATTATACCCACTTTTTTTGTAAAAAAAAACGGGTATATTGTTTTCGTCACGGGTGTCCGTCCGTCCGTACGTCCGTCCGTCCGTACGTCCGTACGTCCGTAACGTTTCTTGTAACTCGAAAAACTTTTTCACCTTCATACCTACGCGCCTGATATTTGGTATGTAGCTTCGTTATCATGTGCAGATGCGCAAAGTGAATTTGGATTTTTGATCCGACCCTCCATCATGGATTATCTCCCCTTTCGGACTCAGAATTTCCCATTTTTTCCTCGTAACTCGAAAAACTTTTTCACCTTCATTACCTACGCGCCTTCATATTTGGTATGTAGCTTCGTTATCATGTGCAGATGCGCAAAGTGAATTTGGATTTTTTGATCCGACCCTCCATCATGGATTATCTCCCCCTTTCGGACTCAGAATTTCCCATTTTTTCCTCGTAACTCGAAAAACTTTTCACCTTCATACTACCGCGCCTGATATTTGGTATGTAGCTTCGTATCATGTGCAGTATGCGCAAAGTGAATTTGGATTTTTGATCCGACCCTCCATCATGGATTATCTCCCCCTTTCGGACTCAGAATTTCCCATTTTTTCCTCGTAACTCGAAAAACTTTTTCACCTTCATACCTACGCGCCTGATATTTGGTATGTAGCTTCGTTATCATGTGCAGATGCGCAAAGTGAATTTGGATTTTTGATCCGACCCTCCATCATGGATTATCTCCCCCTTTCGGACTCAGAATTTCCCATTTTTTCCTCGTAACTCGAAAAACTTTTTCACCTTCATACCTACGCGCCTGATATTTGGTATGTAGCTTCGTTATCATGTGCAGATGCGCAAATAAAGTGAATTCGGATTTTTCATCCGACCCTCCATCATGGATTATCTCCCCCTTTCGGACTCAGAATTTCCCATTTTTTCCTTGTAACTCGAAAAACTTTTTCACCTTCATACCTACGCGCCTCATATTTGCTATGTAGCTTCGTTATCATGTGCAGATGCGCAAAGTGAATTCGGATTTTTCATCCGACCCTCCATCATGATTATCTCCCCCTTCGGACTCAGAATTTCCCATTTTTTTTTCCTTGTAACTCGAAAAAACTTTTTCACCTTCATACCTACGCGCTTCATATTTGCTATGTAGCTTCGTTTATCATGTGCAGATGCGCAAAGTGAATTCGGATTTTTCATCTGACCCTCCATCATGGATTATCTCCCCCTTTCGGACTCAGAAATTTCCCATTTTTTCCATTGTAACTCGGAAAAACTTTTTCACCTTCATACCTATGCGCCTGATTATTTAGTATGTACCTTCGTTATCATGTGCAGATGCGCAAAGTGAATTCGGATTTTTCATCCGACCTCCATCATGGATTTATCTCCCCCTTTCGGACTCAGAATTTCCCATTTTTTCCTTGTAACTCGAAAAACTTTTTCACCTTCATACCTACGCGCCTCATATTTGCTATGTAGCTCGTTAATCATGTGCAGATGCGCAAAGTGAATTCGGATTTTTTCATCCGACCCTCCATCATGGATTATCTCCCCCCCTTTTCGGACTCAGAATTTCCCATTTTTTCCTTGTAACTCGAAAAAAAAACTTTTTCACCTTCATAACTACGCGCCTCATATTTGCTATGTAGCTTCGTTATCATGTGCAGATGCGCAAAGTGAATTCGGATTTTTCATCCGACCCTCCATCATGGATTATCTCCCCCTTTCGGACTCAGAATTTCCCATTTTTTCCTTGTAACTCGAAAAAAACTTTTTCATTTTTCCACCTTCATACCTACGCGCCTCATATTTGCTTATGTAGCTTCGTTATCATGTGCAGATGCGCAAAGTGAATTCGGATTTTTCTTTTTCATCCGAAGGGAACCTCCAATCATGGATTATCTCCCCTTTCGGACTCAGAATTTCCCATTTTTTCCTTGTAACTCGAAAAAACTTTTTCACCTTCATACCTATGCGCCTGATATTTAGTATGTACCTTCGTTATGTGCAGATGCGCAAAGTGAATTCCCATTTTTGATCCGACCCTCCATCATCGATTACCTCCCCCTTTCCGACTCAGAATTTCCAATTTTTTCCTTGTAACTCGAAAAACTTTTTCACCTTCATACCTACGCGCCTCATATTTGCTATGTAGCTTCGTTATCATGTGCACATGCGCAAAGTGAATTCGGATTTTTTATCCGACCCTCCATCATGGATTACTTCCCCCTTTCGGACTAAGCATTTGGGGAAAGTGGGTATATTGCGATGGCGCGCCATCGACTTTTTCTAGTTTGTGATTATTTTCATGATATAATTGTATTTACAATGTATGCCGATTTGCGACATTAAACTTAACGACATCGCGTCTGTTTGTGGCACTCGTGGCACAGCCCGCCAGAAACAGCAACGATCAACGCTGCCATCTCGGTAAGTTTAAAATCGATTACGTCCCGAAATGTTGCTAGTGTCCTAGTTGCGTCATAATAAATCAATTGACTATTACACGGCCTTTTGTGTTTTATGACATGACACACATCGGTATGTGATGAGATCGTGTAACAGGAACGCATTGCAAATGTACGCACATTCGTTGCTTCAGTAATATTGATGAGTTTTATGGATTGTGGAAATGACGCAACTGGACGCAAATCGTCGTAACAAAGACACCACAAATCAACCCCAGATAATGTGTTTGGTGTCCAGTTACATCCATAAACAATAGCATCCATGTTGTGTTTGTTGCAGGTGCATCACTTGTTTGAATATGTAAACTGCAACAGTTGATTGGCATTCTATTGTTTCTACATCTTAAAAACCTAGGCAATAACCATGCTGTTAATATTTTACAGTAATTTGACCATTGCGTCCAGTGTTACATCCACAAAAATGAAAAACTTGGACACATTATTTTCGGTCTTCACTTCGATGCGTTTATCTTGTCATTGGTACAGCATTTAGCTACCTTGAATCGGGTTTGGTTCGCTTAAATAAATCTGCATTTTATTGTTATTAAAATCTTGGACACCAAGACATTTGTGACGTAACAAAAAGTCCTGGACAGTGAATTCTTAGTCATATAGCATATTTTTCTTATTTTCCATGAAAACACATCTTGGTATTTTATTAGAATTGTCTCCAAGGAGACAATTCTAATGAAATGCCAAGACGTGTTTTCAATTGGAAGCAAACTATTCAACAATTCCTGTCTGTTGATGTGTAAACAGTAGTGTGATTTTATTTTACCCAATTAAAATTTTGAAATACCCAATTGCTTCAGAAATGATGGAGTGAAAATACTAATGTACTAATTCCTTATCTGGAGCCCCGGACGATTGTATGTCAAAATGCAGGCTAGATGATGAGAGTGACGCCACAACATCAGACATTGTCGATGAACTTTTGTCACGCCTTCCACCACAAGATAGAAGGTTATCTGTATCTGGTGACATGAGTATTAGTGTAGGATCGGCTTGCAGTATTATTACCATTTAGGCATGCGGTTTGTGTGTGCCTGCTGGATGCCAAGGTTATTAACGGACAAACAAATGGCGACCCGTGGCGAAAGCCCACTGAATACATTAACACTCATTCCCGGCTTGGTGATTTCTTTTTACTAAACATTATTACTATAGATGAAACATTTACTATAGGAATGAATGGCCTTTCTTTTTAATTTATCGGTGTATAAACTTGGAAAAGTCGCGGGAATACTGGACGAGGCCTTCCGGCCTTCGTCCAGTATTCCCGCGACTTTTCCAAGTTTATATCCCCGATAAATTCAACAAAAAGGCCATTCATTCCTTCTAATTCCAGCATTTGAAATAAATTCATCAAGAAAATGTGTTTATTTTTTGTTTTCTTAAGAATTATTTTAACTGCGCCTCACGGTTACGGAAAGTTGTTCGGCGTGGGAGTTTAGTGGGATATAAATTTTGGACAGAGACAATATTTTTGTGCTGGAATTATTAACTTGTATTCGCCTGAAACGAAACAACAATCATCCGTTTGGGTAAGATCTGGATTGCCACCTCCTAAAAAGGCCAGAACTCGGCCATCAGCAGGCAAAATCATGTTCATCATGTTTTTTGACGCCAATGGCCCTATCCTCACACATGCTATACCGCATGGACAGACAAACAGTCACTGGGAGATATTATGAAAGGGTTATTTAAGTAACTGCAGTTAAGATTTATAAAGAAGCAAAACTGTATGCAACCAGTTTCTTTGCTTAAATACCCAATTAAAATTGCCAAAAACCCAATTGAAATCAGAAGTAGCGAGTATCAAAAAGCAATACAAATTTTATGGTACCTTTATCATGCTGCAGAAAACAATAAACAAACCACAAATATAGCATATTTTTTCTTATTTTCTAAGAAAACACATCTTGGTATTTCATTAGAATTGTTTCCAAGGAGACAATGGGTATAACCAGATTTACATACAAGAATGCCAAAGACATACCCGAGGGCCAAACCGAGTCTCTGTTCAGGATACCGGTAAGGATGAATCCCGATCGTTAAATTACCCATCGCGTGCTCCCTCCTGCCACCCAGACAAGCCAGTAGAGCTTACCTGCGCTGGACGAGTAGTACTGGCCCAGATCAAGGTCCCTAAGGGCCACAAATTCCTGGACCCTGACCAGGGACACCCAGGCCTCCATGAGCCCGTTTATTACCCAGGGGAACGCGTTCAGGGGGCTGATCAGCATCAGGAACAGCGACAGGCTGGTGAACACCTGTAAGGAGTAATAGTGGCTGTGACTGGAGAAATGGGGCTTACGGGTTTTGTGGCCCGTGTAGCTCCAGATCAAATCGCAAACTCCTGTAGGCTGATAACGAAGCATAGCCGGTGTTTCAATGATACAATGGCGAACAGTGTAGATCCAGATCAGACTGTGCGGATGCACAGTCTGATCTGGATCTACACTGTGAGCAAAACCTATAAGCCCCATTTCTCCGGTCACAGTCATGATTATGGGGGTTTGTGTCCTTTCAACAGCTAGGCCTCCATGAGCCAGTTGAACACCCAGGGGAACGCGTTCAGGGGGGCTGAACAGCATCAAGAACAGGGTCAGGCTTGTGAACACCTGCGACAACTAATTTACATTCTTTGCCACCAGCACTGCCCCAGATTAGCTGATCTGGAACCATACTCAAGAGCTCCAGATAAGGTGTGTATTAGCGTATTTTACGCCCTTATCTTAGCTGAATACGCATTCATTATCAACAGTGGGCGGTTACAATACTCACCAATGTGAAAATATGCATTGATTTTCAAATTGAGTAGTGGAAATACTGTAATAAAGTTGAAAACTTACTTAGTTGAGTTGCAAAAAGCAAACACTGTTTGCGTTTTGCAGTTCAATAAAGTAAGTAAATATAAATAAGTGAATAAATAATAATACACTCAAATTAGTGAATGTTTAAATTTGTTTTATGTTTTGATCATTTGTTCCCTATTTAATAATGAAGAAAATCAATAATCCATTTGTAAAAATAAAATAGGCATTTAATTTGAAATCAGGGGGTACAATACTCTTTAGACACAAAGCTTATATGGAGGTCTGCACACTGGTGGACAATGTTGAAAATCAATAGGATTTTGTCTCGGCCCATAATAAACATTATATTACATACATTCGAGCCTGTGCCAAAGGCTACCTCCGAATAGATGATGATAAACACGAGCTTCGAGTGAATTGGCAAAGCGGTTTCAGAGATATAATGTTCTTAAAAACTTTAACGAATGCCCCCAGTGGCAGATTGGAGAAACTGTGGCAAAGTGAATTAACCAAAGTGATAAATATTCACAAGCACAATTATGAAGGTCAAAAGGTCAAGGTCATATTAAAGGTTGTGTGGATGTGTGGCATTTGTCCACAACTATGATGTATTGAAATATTAAAGTAATCCATCAAGGGATACAGAGTGAAAATACTAAGGTGAGAAACTCAGGTGAACTTCTTAATATGAATTAAAAGTTTGAAGTTGTAAAGGTCAAAAGGTCAAGGTCATATTAATGGCAGCATGGATGTGTGTCATTTGTCCAGGTATGCTGTGTTGAAATATTTAAGCAATCCTTCAAGGGATATAGAAGTTATGACATAATTGTCCAAACACTATATGCCTTCGTCTCTACAGAGAGCATACAAACTTTAACCAAAACGTACGCCAATGTGTTGACTATACTGCGCTGTCCGCAAGAGGGCACAACAAAAATGAGACATTACATCACATGGTTACCTAACCATGACACGACAGCCTTACACGACCAGTAGTCAATTTCACCAACATTGCAAAGTGTACTTATCTTGTGATAATGTAATAAATCCAGTATAATAATATGTTTAATCATCAAATATATGCAGTCGTTAGTTCTATATGATATAATGATTACTCCCTCAAAGTATATTTAGCTAAATAAGTATGCTTAGCAATTTTGGTGAAATCGGTTGCAGAGAGTGACCTTAGCGGCGGTGAGCTGGTTCCCCATCAGGGAGTAGGTCGTGAAGGTCAGGATGGAGATCAGTACAGGTGTAGTGGCCCAGAAATACACACACACCGCGTCCAGGTATTTTCGCCCCTTCAGACTGGTTAGCTCCGCCTGGCGTAGTCGGCTGATCTTCGATGCGAAGTGGTCCTCCCACGCGTAGAACTTGATGACACGCATACCGAACAAGATCTCATTCATCACCTACAGTATACAGTTGTTTCATGGTAATTCTGGGAACAGTCAAAACTATTGCCCAGATGTGCTGTGGACAACTTGAGGCACTATTGCCCAAGGCAAAAATAGTTCTCAGAATGACCATGAACGTGGACGTGGGTCGTATGCAAAACAAAGCAACATCCCTAGACACACACTAGATTTCGGACGGACTGAAGGACGCACTGACGGACAGACGCACGGACACCCAGAATGTCATTGTGATCACTATGACGTCTGGGTGTCCGTGCGTCTGTCCGTCCGTGCATGAAAGGAAACAGATTATTATAACAAATTTCCCCCAACGTTAAGTTCACGAAAGCTGCTAAGCACCAAGACTGTGACCTTGACCTTGGGGTTAGTGGAGGTCTGAGCATCGTGGATTTGTCACAGCATGATATAGAATCATTAGAGGAAAGGGCATGTGTGAAATATCAAAACGTTTGGTGAAAAGGAACAGAAATTATAACAAATTTCACCCAACATTATGTTTATGAAAACACTAAGACTGTGACCGTGATCTTAGAGTTAGCGGGGGTCTGAGGGTCGTGGATTTGCCACAGCACGATATAGAATCATTAGAGAAAGGCATGTGTGGAATATTAAAAGGTTTGGTGAAATGGAAACAAATTTGCCCCAACATAAGTTTTTTTTAATTTTTGAAGACGGACGGATACGATCAGAGACGATGGACGGTCGGACGGACAGACACCGACTACGATGCCGAGGTATGCTATAAGCACCCCACCCTTTTCTCTTCGAAAGGCAGCTAAAAATAATCCATTCATAATGAAGTTAGAGTTCGGACAAGCTCTTTTGTACTCTTTTGTACTCTTTTTTAACCTTTCACCAATATGTGTGACCTTGACTATTGAGCTATGGATTTGTTCTTGTGCGCGACACGCCGTCTGATCATGATGAACATTTATGTAATTTTAAAATACATCAATGCATGACAAAATTACAGGCCGGACTAGCTCTATTGTTCTCATTTTGATATTTGACCTCTAAGTGTGTCCGTGACCTTTGAGCTACTGATCTGCATCATACTCCATTATGATGAACACTTGCAGTTATTTCGAAATCCCTCCATCCATGACAAAGTTACTATGCAGCCCGAACAATACCTTCCTATGGAGGGACTAATGGACACACGGACAGGACAGGGTTAACACTGCATGTATATGCCCTCCCGCCATTTCATATCAGTGGAATAAAAATAATTAGGTACATGCAGAGCTCCAGTTAAGGTGCGTAATTTGACCAACTTGGGGTGAAATTTTGTTATTTCTTCATCAAAAATGGCAAGTTGGGAGTCCTTTAGAATCGTCTCATTGAGACGATTCTAAAGCACTCCCAACTTGCCATTTTTGATGGAAAAATAAGAAATTTACCTCCAAATTACGCACCTTAACTGGAGCTCTGGGTACATGTATTCATGACAATTGTCTCGATCTGAGTGGTTCATCCTTACCATGACCATAGCGTCCTTACCTGGATCCTGGCGTCCTTACATTGACTCTAGTGTACTTACTTTGACCCTGGTGTCATTACCTTGACCCTGGAGTCCTTTACTTTAACCGGCGTCCTTACCTTGACCCTGACATCCTTACCTTGACCATGAATCCTGGAGTCCTTACATTGACCTTGGTGTCCTTACCTTGACCATGGCGTCCTTACCTTGACCCTGGCACCCTTACCTTGACCCTGGCATCCTTACCTTGACCCTGGCATCCTTACCATGACCATGGATCCTGGAGTCCTTACATTGACCTTGGTGTCCTTACCTTGACCATGGCGTCCTTACCTTGATCCTGGCATCCTTACCTTGACCCTGGCATCCTTACCATGACCATGGATCCTGGAGTCCTTACATTGACCTTGGGTGTCCTTACCTTGACCATGGCGTCCTTACCTTGACCCTGGCATCCTTACCTTGACCCTGGCATCCTAACCTTGACCTTGGTGTCCTTACCTTCACCCTGTAGTCCTTACCTGGACCCTGATGCCCTAACCTTGACCCTGATGTCCTAACCTTGACCCTGGCATCCTTACCTTGACCCTGGCATCCTTACCTTGACCCTGGCATCCTTACCTTGACCCTGGCATCCTTACCTTGACCCTGGCATCCTTACCATGACCATGGATCCTGGAGTCCTTACATTGACCTTGGTGTCCTTACCTTGACCATGGCGTCCTTACCTTGACCCTGGCATCCTTACCTTGACCCTGGCATCCTAACCTTGACCTTGGTGTCCTTACCTTGACCCTGCAGTCCTTACCTGGACCCTGATGTCCTAACCTTGACCCTGGCATCCTTACCTTGACCCTGGCAACATCCTTACTTTGACCCTAGTGTCCTCACCTTGACCCTGGAGTCCTTCTGTGTCATCATGTCCTTGCTCAGCTGGCCGATCTTGATGGCGAGCCAGCGGTTGATGGGCACGAGGATCAGGGCAAAACCCAGCCCCGCTAGGAAGGCCAGACCCACCTGTCGGTAGTCACGTCATGACATTTAGACACCGTTTTAGCTGTTCATTATTGAAATAAAAAAAATGTTTGGATAATTTATTGGGGGTATAAAAGTTTAAAAGTCCAACTACAGTCAATTCATCGTGTTTATGCAAAATTCCACCCAGAAAGACGGATGTGGAATGTAGTGGCTGGCCACCTTACAGCGTGGCGCCGTGACGACTCCATGCAACCCTGGAACCCCCCACCCCCCCCACTCCAGATCCGCCCCTGACACGATGAACTGACTGAATACTGCTCTTCAACCAATATTGGTGAACCGTTAAACCCAATTCTATTTGATTAACCCTTAGACCGCTACACACAACAATTGTCGTCTGCTGTTGCCTTATTTCTCAATAAAAACATGGTTTGACAGCATTTCCGAATCATTTCCAGTGGTGGAAATGATTCTGAAGTGCTGTCAAAGCATGTTTTTGATGATAAAAATGGAAAATAGAAAATAAACAGCAGACGACAAAAAAATTAAGATAGCGGTGTAAGGGTTAAAAGAGGTTTAAATCATATTTTCCAAAATCCAATAGTCATGTGGAAAGTTAACATATGTGAGTGTATTGATACATGAGCTCTTGCCGTACTATGTCCGGATGTGGCTACTCTTGGCCAGTGAAAATACTAACAATCGTGTACATCATGTGGAGTTGGAATTATTGTGTGATGAACATGGAGGACATCAGGCTAGTGTCAAGTTTATCAGGCAAGGCTAGGAAACGTGTAGGAATTCCGAGGCTCGCCAATTTATGAATTTGGATGAGACAAATCCAAACAAGAGTTGTCAGAAGACAATGTATGAAATATAAAGAAGTGGGGTGACCAGAAACAGAAGGGTGGAGGGGGGGGGGGTCTGAGCATTGTGAATTTGTCACAGCATGAAAGAGAATCATTAGAGAAAGGCGTGTGTGCAATATCAAAAGGTTTGGTGAAAGAAAACAGAAATTATAACAAATTTCCCACAACGTTAAGTTTTCGAATTTTCGAGACGAACGGATGGACATACAGACAGACGCTGACTACGACGCCGAGGGCATGCCATAAGCATGCACTCCTTTCTTTGAAAGGCGCGCTACAAAAGTATTTGACTCGCTGGTAAATAAACCACTGTCTGATAAGACATTATTTTATCAGTTGGTACGTATTGGGCCAATACAAAACTGGTTACCAATACATGGTTACAGGTGCTTCATGGCGTGTTTGTCATGTGAATGCATATTGTCTAAATTGCACTGAACAATGTTGATACAAGACTGTTTGGAAATTCAACTTGAATGTAAAATGTTTGAGCAAGTGAACATCCTTAGCTATGGCAGCCCTTAGACCGCTATCTTATTTTTGTTGTTGTCTGCTGTTTATTTTCTATTTTCCATTTTTATCATCAAAAACATGCTTGACAGCACTTTAGAATAATTTACAACATGCTTTGACAGCACTTCAGAATCATTTCCATTGGAAATGATTCTGAAGTGCTGTCAAACCATGTTTTTATTGAGAAAGAAGGCAAGATATAAAAGCAACAGCAGACGACAATTGTTGTGAGTAGCGGTCTAAGGGTTAATAGATTGGGGTTAATTTCATCAGCAAGGTCATATATGGCTGGGACTGGAGAAATTGGGCTTATGGAGCAGGCTGACCTGGAGCTACATTACTCGCAGAACCCATAGGTTTTGCGACCAGCATCAATCCAGATCATCCGCACAGTCTGATCAGGATATGCCTTGTTCGCCATTCCATCATTGAGCATAGATTGTTATCGGGCTACAGGAGTAAGCTATTTGATCTGTAGCCTATTTCATCAACATTGCAAAGTATACTTTTCTAGCAAAGTATACTTTGAGGGAGTAATCATTTATTTTTGCTGAAATCATATAGAACTAACGACTGCATATATTTGATGATTAAAAGTATGCAGAATTATTATACTGAATTTATTACATTATCACAGCCAAAATGGCTGTAATAAATTCAGTATAATAAAAAATAATAAATTTATCCTAAAATTGAAAATTGCTCCCTCAAAGTATACTTTGCTAGATAAGTATACTTTGCAATGTCGGTGAAATAGGCTACTGGAACTACACAGGTCACAGATCCCATAAGCCCCATTTATTCAGTCACAGCCACATTTTAGGGCCATTCTATTGATGAGAAAATGCTGATTCTTTCAGAATTGAACAATACTGTTAACAAGCCGGCTCACGAGGATCTACAGGGTTTGCAAATGTTGTCTCCTATGATATGTCGGGTTGAAAGGGTCAACTCAATGCCATACCTTATCTGTTTGGGTGGTGGTTGGTTCAGATCATCCGATGGGTAATTTAACGATCAGGATTCATCCTTACTGGAATCCTGACTGGAGAACTGGTTTGGCCCTCATGGATGTCTTTGGATTTTTTATATGCGGGAGTTGAATCTGGTTATACCCCTTATAAGAGTAATCATACCGGTATTACTTTTAGGGGTAAGGGCCAAGTGACTTTGATGTGGTATGGACCTGATAGGTTTTTCTAATTTCAGGGCTGAATATATATGGGCCGCGCCATACGAAAACCGGGCTTAATGACAACGTCATGAAAAGCGGTAAACGACGTCGGAAAAACGACGTTTCAAATTGTCTAGCGTCACCGTAAAAGTTCACAGTTTGCCCTCTCATTTACGTTTACTGGTGTTAGTTAACATTAAGTGTGAACAGAAAACGGAACATGATAACTTACTGAAACTTCACTAATATGAGACGCGATAACCTTGTACCTCGGTACACATATTATGACGTCATGACTTGACGTCACGTACTTGTGACGTCATTGGACGTGAATACATGTTTGACGTTATGGCCATGGTATCGTGACAAAATATTATAGCAAGGATACTTGCACGAGTTCCTCGCAGCATCAATGACTTAGAAATACTTCAGGCGCTGTACATTGTCGCCTAAGTCGTTCTTTGACATTTTTACTCTTTTTCTTCGGTTGTCCTTATGAATTCAAAATGGTGAACGCATAATTTAACTGGCTACATATCAGCGAAGTCTTCGCTTACACTGCACTTTGATTCCTAAATAATCTTAAATATGAACAACCTAGTGTATGCCAACGATATTACCATCTATTATCTTGGTAAATTGAGACTTTTGAACAATTATATCCAGTACTTAGCGAATGATATGCCAATTAACGCCACTCATTTTATCATAAATGGAGGTAGACACGCAGCTATATAATGACATAAATATCCGGGGTTTGTATTGAATTTAAAATAAATGCATCAACATATTAATTGGAAATGTGATGGTCATAAACTTGCTTTTGTAGTCGAAAGTGCTTGTGTAGTATCAAATCATCAGTTTATCACTTGACTGCATACTAATGTAGACCAGGCGGTGGTAATGAGATCCTCAAGAAAGACACACGGCGACAATTATAAGGTATCATGCTACCAAATCTGCCCGGTATCGTGTTTTATCACAAAGTTAATGTTATAAGCGGCCTACTGTCTACTTTAAAATATGTCGTCGCATATGAAATGTTAAAGGATGTCGCTATTATTCCCCAAAATTATTTCAGACAGCAGCAAACAACAGGGAAACGCCTCACTCTGCCTTATTTGAAACTTATTCATACGAAATTACGTTACTTGGGCCGCAATCCAAAACATAACGTTACATTAGCAACTGCAACACGAGCCATAAACATTATTTTCATACTTTGTCTTGGCCTAATGGGAGACTCTTGGCCAGGCTACGAGATATCCAAATTTGGTTGACATGCGATCAAAGATGACAAATATATAGGACTTGTCCGGACCAACACCCCATGTATACGCCGTTGATAAAAACGTCACGCCGTTGATAAAAACGTCGTAATTTCGACGTCATTGATCTAAAACGTCATATAAGTTTTTACCACGCGTCATAAAACTACTTCTAAAATGAATCATAATTGGGATACAATTTTGGCGGAATATGGCTTTTAAAAGATGTACAATTCAGAATACGTGAAAAAGTAAAAACTGAAAATGCTGTCATTAAGCGCGGGTTTCGCGGCTCATATATTTTTGGCGTTCGTAGTTGTGCAAAAAGTACACACAAGATAATGTTGACTTTGCCCAAGGTTACGTGTCGTTTGTCAATTATTCACTAATAGTATAAAATTATACATACACTATTTAAAATCAACCTACATGGCAGGCCTATTCGTTTACTACTCGATTACGCTTAAACGTTCTTATTGACGTTGAAGTGCGCCCGTTAGTGTTAACGTCGTAATTGCGACGTCATTGAGCTAAAATCGTCGTTTGTTTGCGATTCTACCACGTGTTACAAAAAATACATGTAACATGAAAAATAATTGAGATACAGTGATAGTTTTTGTGGTATATGACTTTTAAAAGATGAGGTATTTAGAAAATGCAAAAAAGTGAAAAATGATGATTTTGTATTTGTCTTATAAAGCCCGGTTTTCGCATGACGCGGCCCATATTTATACTCGATGTAAATATTACGTTCTGAGTGTGTAATTCACCCCCCCCCCCACCCCCATGCCGCAATTTAAATGCGGGATCAAAACCCGTTGGCCCGGCCTTAAATGTCCGCAGCTGTTGATAGTAGGCTGTTAAACACCAATAAACAGACAAACCTTACTGCTGGTATAGGAGGTAGAGGGAGACAGCAATCTGGAAAGGCAGGCTCCACACCGCATGGAAACTCGGACAGAAATTCACTATCGGTCGGTATCCGTACTCATAAAATTTGTGATTTGTCCGGTTGTGAACTTAGTGACAGACACACTGCTGACTGACAATGCCTTACAGTAAAATTGCTGTGATAACAGCCGTTCGAAGCTTAGCTTCAATCCAACAACCTGACAATTGTAGTCAAACTGTGTGGAAACTAGCGCGCCCAGAAACGTGGATAGGAATAACGCAGCAGCGTATATGTATCCGTTATGTTCCGGTTCAGATTTAGTCTCAATGTACGACACAAGGTAATTTAACAGTATCGGCCCTGCAAAGCCCAATGCATCAGCTAATAGTTTAAGAAAGCCCAAGCTATAATATTCCACTCCAAATGCTTTGTGTAGCGCTTGCAGTAAAGTCACAGGTTTAACAGTATCATCGGAATGAGAATCGCGCTCTACCTTTGCCAGGCAGGAACTGAACATGTGCCGCGTTAGTGGACGACGAAGGGTTCAGACAGACATCCTTGTCTGTTTTTGAAACTAAAATGGAGTGGAATTTATCATAAATATTTTTAGTATTCAACCTACTTGGTAACATAAAAATATCAGAAATACTGTTAATAAGTGTTTGTGAGCCTTGCACCATTAACGGCTGGACCCAATGAAAGGTGAGCCAAGAAAAGCAATTAGCCCCAGCTTCGGCCACGGCGATGTGATTGGCTGGTGAGATGATACTGTCATAGCTGTTGGTTCCCTGCTCACTAAGCAGGGTCGCGATCTCATCGACGTCCTCGTTTATAGCTCGGTAACTCACGTCATCCACCAGCGTCGCCCGCTCACCCTTGGGGATCAAGGTGAAAACATAGAGCAGCTGTAATGCACTAGAGCTATACACGTAGACCTCCTCCACTATATTGTGTGTGCGGGCGAGCTATTGCATCGCTGGCGAATGTTGGTTTGTAGCTGAGCCGCGATGGATATCAGAGTGAGTATATAAACAAAATCACGACCGAGGCGGCACCACGCCACGTGCTCCAGTACAGATACTTCAGTCGCCAAATGTATACACAGTGCACAACCCAGCATAGAGATACAACACTGCTGGGAAAAAACATCGGCATAACTCACTGAAATAGCGCCAAGAATTCTCGTCGTAACAACCTGTACAATGGCCGAGAGGGCCAATAAAGAAAGTGACACAAGTCACTCGTAGCTTCACAAACCACGGCATTCCGCAATAAGCAGCTCCTGACCTACGCTTGGACATAGCGATGTAGTAGGCACTGAAGGCAGCCAATATTGCATAGCTGGGGCACACAACAACCACCTGCTCAAAGCAATGGCCAAAGTCTTTATTGTGCCAGCTCGTAAAGTTTTCTCCATGGCCGCAAAACTGGTGCCACGTTCGAGACGACATCTCAATTCAAGTGATGGCTCTGAAACAAATATATTACAACTGTCTGTTTCACGAAACCTGCCCAAATATTACATCCATATAAACAATGCAAAACTTTTCTCTTTTTTTTATAAAATTTAAGAATGAGCCTTCTTTTTGTTTCATGAAATGTGGTCAACTATTGATTTTATTACGAAAAATTTAGGGGATAACCATGCTTTGTTTTTCGATTTGGAGCAGTATGTGGGAGGTTTTATGGTCTGTAAAACTGATTCAGACCATAAAACCTCACACATACCGCTCCAAATCGAAAAACAAAGCATGGTTATCCCCATTCTAATGCACCTAGTGTACTCCCCACTTTCTGCAATGTCGCAGCATATCACAAACAGTCAGCAATATGTCAGCAGGTTGATGTCGGCATCGATAACCGCCTAACACCAAATTAATTTGAAGAAATGTAACTTCGCCGAAGAATATTCCCATTTTAAATTGAGATTAACGGGACTTTTTCTATGACATCTACATGTATACATTTATCAACTCTACTTTTTATTTTATCAATTGTTTTGCTTTTCTATGTGTAGTTGCAACAGTTATTTGCTTTTATTCATTTAAAGAACTGCCAACATTTCTGCATTGGGTTCGTGTGATTTTTACAAAGGAAATGTCAACAACTTGTTGTGTCAACAGGCCTAGGATTTCCCTGGATTTACGCCTAATTCAGGTGATTACCCATCTGCAATACAGTTTATTATGTATAGTCATGTATGTGCACATTGGAATTCGTAAAGTTATAGGCTGGTACTGGCATATTGAGTTTGCATTTGAGCATTTTACTAAATTCTTCTGTATTTTGGGCGGGTGGGGTAATATTTTTGGGAATCTGTTGGAGGGCCACCAACCTGAAGTCACGTTTGTCAGTAGTTCGTCGATTCTCTTAATTTCATCTTTGGGTTGTACAGGTCAATATGGCAGAATGATTAACCCAACATGTACCGAAAATGATTTGGGAAATATTGTAGGGTAGGGCTTCATAAATCTGTCAAATTGTAAAACACAGACTGGTAAAACGGAGATTTTATATGCTGTGATTTTCCAAATTTTATAGGCTGTAATTACAATTGACCAATCAGATGCGTGCTTTCTATTTTCGGTGCATTAGAATGATTTGTCTATGGGAATTTAGCATGGGGGAAGAGCTGTGGGAAGAGTAAAAAAACAAAAACATTTGGAAATCGACTCCGAAATTGCTTGGAAATGATCTAAGAAAACAATAGTTAATTTTTGAAAATCAGTCCAGTATTTCTGCAATTCTAAAAATGTGCCCATGTTTAATTCCCATAGACATCTTGGCTCTGTGAAGATGTCTGGGGATTTAACCCTTCCTACGCTGGAGACGGAAATTGCCGTCTGCTGTTTTTCATTTTTGCTTTAATTCTTAACAAAAAACTGGTTTTGACAGCACATAAGAATCGTCTCCACTGGAGACGATTCTCATGTGCTGTCAGAACAGGTTTTCGTCGAGAAATAAATTGAAAATGAAAATAAAACATTTCCAGCAGACGACAATATTTAATTCAGCGTAGTAAGGGTCAAAGGTCACTCAGCAGGCACAAATTGTTCTTTATATCAGGGACGTCATCTGAGATATTTTCTGGCAAAATAAACATTCTTTCACCATTACCCCATGTATTGATTGGCATTATTATACATTTTAAATCAGACATAAATTTTCACACTGATATCAGGGGCGATAACCATGTTTCCTTAAAATGTTAACGGACATTACTATTTATTCTCTGTATTTATTTTCTGATGTGTAATATTCATACTTTATAATCTGTCGAAAATATTATTTTTTTAGGTGACGCAGTTAGTACAAATAATTAAAAAACAGCATGCTTCATTTGTATATGAAAATAACCTGATACCACCACGTGTCACTATCAGTAACATATTTATTACTAAATTATTATATTATATACACTTGTAATTTTTAGAACTGGTGGAATGGCGACACAATTATAGACTTATTTAATTCCTATAAAGAACATACTGAGTTGGTATGTACTTTTAACATGGTGAAATTGTTTTTCACCATAAAATCAATATCTGACAAAACGTCACAAAATAAAATAGAATACTCATCTAAAATATTGTTTTTGCATTGTTTATATAGACGTAAAATTTGGGCAGGTTTCGTGAAACAGACAGTAATTCAGAATATGTCCCATGGCTTTCATCGAGTGATCTAGTGGTGACAACAGCAACAACAATGGCTCAAAGTGTTGAAAGCGCGCCCACTCCAAAGTAAGTATTATTTGATATTTTCCTTAATATGAAATGGATTTTGATGAAATATGGCGCAGCAAACGAGTCTTCATGAGCTGCATATTTGGTGGTCCCGGGAGTTCGGCACATACTTATGTCGTTTTTGAGAAGAATCGATTTCCGTGTCAGTAGACACGGAAATCGATTCTTCACAAAAACGACAGAAGTACCGCAACCACCAAATTCAGCTTAACAAGACAAGTTTGATGCACCATATTTCATCAAAATCCGTTACACAATAAGGACAAAATAAAAGAATACGTACTTTGAATCGGAGGGCTTTTGGAAGTTTCAGTACTTGTTGTTGTTGTTGTAACCATGTGATCATACACCTTGATATATTCAGTACTGGAATTACAATAACAACTTTCAGCGCTGAACATGTTGAAAGAGAGTGTGCTGATTCAACATGTTCAATACCAGACATTCTAAAAATTTCAGGTGTGGATCCCAGTAAGATTTACCGTTAAGTTTGTTTGTTGGGGTTTAACAGCATATCAACAGCTAAGGTCATTTAAAGCCGGTTCAATGGTACTAAATCCCATATATTACCTGTACAAGTACATGTACAAATGGGGGGGGGGGGGAGGGGGGGGGGAATCCCAAAATCAGAACTGAATATTTACAATAAAAAATATATATATTCAGCCCTGAAATCAGAATAATCCTGATCCTCGTTCAGTTCCTCGCCACACCCGAATCACTTGGCAAAAGCAGTAGGATCAGTAATAATCTTACTACTTTTATAATGGGCAATAACCCAATTCAACTCCCAGGTAACAAAAGAGCCATAGATAAAAACGTACCTGAGGGCCAAACCAGGCAAATCGTGATTCCTGTAAGAAGGAATCCCTACCGTTAATTTACGCCGTCGCATTCGCCCGACCAACCACCCACCTTTACTGCCAAGATATGAATCCGTACGGATATCATAACATCACCAAGATACACATATACATGTACTACCATCCTCCAAATTATAATAATAGATAACAGGAATGATAAAATAGTGTATTTACATGTATTTACCCGTTATTTACTGTTTATTTACCTGGAAAAATATTTTTGTCATAAAATTTTGGGCGAGTGATGAGATAATAATGGTACAGTGCAACCTCTCTACAACAGCCACCCATGGGAAGAGGCAAAATTGGCTGTTATAGAGAGGTGGCTGTTGTAGGGAGGTTAATGCTGAATACAATTTTATCGTCTGATGTTTATTTATTTTCTTCAATAATTCTCAATAAAAACATGTTTTGACAGCATTTTAGAATCATTTCCAATGGAAATGATTCTAAAATGCTGTCAAAACATGTTTTTATTGAGAAAGAATGCAAAATCAACATCAAACGACAATGTTCATGCTCAGCAGTGTAAGGGTTAGATATAGATGAACTCATCCATTTGGTATATAAAATAGCGGCTGTTACAGAGAGGTGGCTGTTGTAGAGAGGTGGCCGTTCGGGGAGGTTCGACTGTACATCATCATGTACTGATTTGTGGCTGAGACTGGAGAAATGGGGCCTATGGGATTTGTGACCAGATTGGTCAGTAAGCGAGGCTTACGGAATACCCCCAGGTACCCCTAAATATGTAAAACAAGAAATGTGTCTGTCAAACGCGGATGCCACCTGCAGCATATTTGAGAAACTGTGACAAAGTGGTTAACCGAAAAGTGTGACGGACGGACGGACAGACGGACAGACGGTCCAAAAACAATATGCCACCCGGCTCTTCGAGATCGGTGGCATAAAAACAATTCCAAGTGTGTGGGCTTTACTGGATTGGGCACCAGTCTGTAGCTTGTTATTTGTTTGGTTAAGAAATACAATGTAGTTGATCAGGGGGCCGTTTCATTAAACTTTGTATGACAATACAGATTTTATGATACCTTTATCATGCTGCAGAAAACAATAAACACAACACAAATATTGCATATTTTTCTTATTTTCTATGAAAAAACGTCTTGGTATTTCATTAGAATTGTCTCCAAGGAGACAATTCTAATGAAATGCCAAGACATGTTTTCATTTCGAAGCAAAGTATTCAATAATTGCGGTCTGTTGATGTGTAAACAGTAGTGTGATTTTATTTTACCCAATTAAAATTTTGAAATACCCAATTGCTTCAGAAATGATAGAGTAACAATACTCAACTAGATTGGTCAGTAAGCGAGGCTTACGGAATACCCCCCGCGTGGGCCCAGATACCCCTAAAATATGTAAAAATGTCCAAGTGTGTGAGCTTGTGACCTTGACTCTGGGCTTAACGGGAGCGGCATGAACGTGAACTTGTCACAGGGTGGTAGAGGTCCATTGGAGCAATGCGTGTGTGAAGCAGATCCAAGCAAGGAAATAGAAGTTATAACCAATTTCTTTGATGTTAAGTTTTGTAAAGAGACTAAGTATGTGACCTTGACCTCAAGACCAGCGGGGATTTGTCACAGCATGATAGTAGAGCCTTAGAGGAATGCATGCATGAAATATTAAGAATTTTCGATGAAAGAAATAGGAAGTTATAACATATTTCTCTGATGTTAAGTTTTGTAAAGAGACTAAGTATGTCACCTTGACCTTGGGATCAGCGGGGGTTGGACGGTCGTAGATTTGTCACAGCATGATATGATAATACAACCTTAGAGGAATGCACGAGTGAAATATTAAGAATTTTCAATGAAGTTATAACTTATTTCACTGATGTTAAGTTTTGTAAAGAGACCAAGTATTTGACCTACACCTTGGGATCAGCGGGGGTTGGACGGTCGTAGATTTGGCACAGCATGGTAGTAGAGCCATACAGGAATGCATGTGTGAAATATTAAGCATTTTAGATGAAGGAAATAGAAGTTATAACAATAGTTCTCTGATGTTAAGTTTTGTAAAGAGACTAAGTATTTGACCTTGACCTTGGGATCAGTGGGGGTTGGACGGTCATGGATTTGGCATAGCATGGTAGTAGAGCCTTACAGGAATGCATGTGTGAAATATTAAGCATTTTAGATTAATGAAATAGAAGTTATAACAATATTTCTCTGATGTTAAGTTTAGTGACGGACGGACGCACGGACAACCTGACTCCAGTATACCACGAGTTGTGGGGGGTATAATAACACTCATGTAGCCCTAAAACAATACACATTTATATTGTTTGCTAGAAGCATGAGGGGTGTATCATTGATAGAATGGCGAACAGTGCAGATCCTGAACAAACTGTGCACATGCACAGGCCAGTAGCCGATTTCACCAACATTGCAAAGTATACTTTTCTAGCAAAGTATACTTTGAGGGAGAAAGCATTTATTTTCCCCGAAATACATTATTTCATATAGAACTAACTACTGCATATACATGTATTTGATGATAAAAAGTATGCAGAATTATTAATAATGGCTGTGATAATGTAATAAATTCAGTATAATAAAAATTAATAAATGCATCCTAAAATTGAAAATTTCTCCCTCAGGGGTCGACACTCACAGTGTCCCTGGATCCAGAGGCTCCCTGGTTTGTAGGAGGAATCACTGAACTTTCATGAAGATACCATTCAACATAATGTAACAGGGCTACAGATAAGGAATTAGTAATTGAGTATTTTTATTCCATCATATCTGAAGCATTTGGGTATTTCAATATTTTAATTGGGTAACATAAAATCACACTACTGTTTACGCATCAACAAACAGCAAGTATTGAATAGGCTGCTTCGAAATGAAAACATGACTTGGCATTTCATTAGAATTGTCTCCTTGGAGACAATTCTAATGATATCCAAGATGTGTTTTATGGAAAATAAGAAAAATATGCTATATTTGTGGTCAGTTTATTGTTTTCTGTAGCATGATAAAGGTACCACAAATTTGTTATTGCTTTTTGATACTCGCTACTTCTGATTTCAATTGGGTTTTTGACAATTTTAATTGGGTATTTACGCAAATACGCAGCTTATCTGGAGCTCTGATGTAAAATGTCCATGCTGCAGAATCCCTGGCCCAAAACTTAAGTGTCAACTCTACTCTGTTTGCTCATATTTCAATGTTAATCTATAGAACACAACTATATGTTCACATAAACCTATCCAACAGTTATACCAGCTAACATGTTTTCTTAGTTTCTTAACCCTCGTTAGCACGATTATTAGACACCTAACTAGCTAACAGCCCATTCTCAGCGATTCTGTCCTCGCACTTTGCGATCTTAAACTTGGCAGTATTTTAGAAAAGCATCCATAAACCAACGAGAAACTTAGAAAGTGTAAATATATTCACCTTGATCGCCAGACCACGTCGCCAAACCACGTAACGAGTGGACAGAAAATCTAAGAATATGTTATTGTGGTGACAAAAAATTACACAGCAGGGTGTCCCAGAAAATATATAGAATATATAAAAGACAGATGAAATAGTAAAAGATATGCTAGATAATTCCAAAACCCATTCTGTCAGTCGGCGTGACGTCACAGGCAATATCCGCCATTTAAAAATGGGGGAAGATTGACTGAAATTGCTATATGAGATATCAAAAATAATATTTAAAACAAAATGATTTGAACATTAGGTGGGCATCAAATTATGTCAATGGGTTATCAAACTTTACAAGAATGTCTGTAAACGTTTCCACAGTCTGAATAAAGTTGTTTGATGTGTCATGAGCCAACACCTAGCTACTGCACGTAACCAATATCCGGGATTAGTTGTATGATGTAATCAGGGGAATTTAATACTTTGATTAAAAATGATTTCGGCACGTAGAAATATACAATAACAAGAGCTGTAAGAGAACAGCATAGCTCGACTACGAGGGTTGTCGATGTACACATAGCTTGACAAAGAAGGTGGCTGCGGCCTGCATAAAAACCTTAACCAAGGTTGACTAAAAACATTAACCAAGGGAAACTAGAAATGTGGCCTGATCGGCACACGATACCCCCACTGGCAGCCAAAGAAAACGAGGCATTTTTTATTATAAGCCATTTAGCCGAGCGTTAAGGTTTCAAACGCATCAAGTCTGTGACCTTGACCTGGGCATAGTGTGATAATCCATGCATCGGTGTAGAAGATATAGAGCGGAAGGGAATTTCAATAGGTTTGACCTTTGACCTTCAACTATGACCTTGACCTTGGACGTAGGTGCGTGGTTATTGATCGAGACACACCTTCTCATCCTGAGAAACATTTGTGCCAAGGCATTTGATAATCCATGCATCGGTGTAGAAGATATATAGCGGAAGGGAATTTCAATAGGTTTGACCTTTGACCTTCAACAGTGACCTTGACCTTGGACGTAGGTGCGTGGTTTTCCAAGTATGGTTGCTGTAGGCCCAGGAGTATTCCATATACAAGCTTGAGTAAAAACCGTAACCAAGGGGAGATAACTAAGTAATCAAGGATAAAAGTAGGTCAAGGTCAAATATAGGTCAGGGATTATTGATGTACATCACTAGGAGATGAAGTTGTCCAAGTATGGTTGATGTAGGCCCAGAAGTATTCCATATACAAGCTTGACTATAAACATTAAGGAAGTAATTCAAGGTTAAATGTAGGTGAAGGTAAAATAAAGGTCAGGGGTTATTGATGTACATCCCTATGAGAAAAAGTTATCCAAGTATGGTGTCTGTATGCACAATAGTATTCCATCAAGAAGCTTGACTAAAAAAGCTTAACCAAGGTTGAGTAAAAACCTTAACCAAGAGGAATTAAGTAAGTAATTTAAGGTTAAATGTAGGTCAAGGTCAAATATAGGTCAGGGGTTGTTGATGTACATCACTAGGAGATGAAGTTGTCCAAGTATGGTTGGTGTAGGCCCATGAGTATTCCATCTACAAGCTTGACTAAAAACCTTAACCAAAGAGAATTAAGTAAGTAATTCAAGACGAAATGTAGGTCAAGGTCAAATATAGATCAGGGGTTATTGATGTACATCACTATGAGAAAAGGTTGTCCAAGTATGGTGTCTGTATGCACAATAGTATTCCATGTACAAGCTTGAGTAAAAAGCTTAACCAAGGTCGAGTAAAAACCTTAACCAAGGGGAATTAAGTAAGTAATTCAAGGTTGAATGTAGGTCAAGGTCAAATATAGGTCAGGGGTTGTTGATGTACATCACTAGGAGATGAAGTTGTCCAAGTATGGTTGGTGTAGGGCCAGGAGTATTCCATCTACAAGCTTGACTAAAAACGTTAACCAAGGGATTTTAAGTAAGTAATTCAAGAGGAAATGTAGGTCAAGGTCAAATATAGATCAGGGGTTATTGATGTACATCACTAGGAGATGAAGTTGTCCAAGTATGGTGGGTGTAGGGCCAGTAGTATTCCATATAGAAGGTTGACTAAAAACATTAACCAAAAGGAATTAAGTAAGTAATTGAAGAGGAAATGAAGGTGAAGGTCAAATATAGATCAGGGGTTATTGATGTACATACCTATGAGAAAAGGTTGTCGAAGTATGGTGTCTGGATGCACAATAGTATTCAATGTACAAGCTTGAAAAAAAACCTTAACCAAGGTTGACTAAAAACCTTAACCAAGGGGAATTAAGTAAGTAATTCAAGAGGAAATATAGGTCAAGGTCAAATATAGATCAGGGGTTATTGATGTGCAATCACTAGGAGATGAAGTTGTCCAAGTATGGTGGGTGTAGGGCCAGTAGTATTGCATATACAAACTTGACTAAAAACCTTAACCAAGTTTGACTAAAAACCTTAACCAAGGGGAATTAACCAAGTAATTCAAGAGGAAATGTAGGTCAAGGTGAAATATAGATCAGGGGTTATTGATGTACATTACTAGGAGATGAAGTTGTCCAAGTATGGTGTGTGTAGGGCCAGTAGTATTCCATATACAAGCTTGACTAAAAACCTTAACCAAGGCGTGACGGTGACGCCGGGGTGACAACATAAGCTCTACTTATTCTTCGAATAGTCGAGCTACAAATGTAGAATTAGAGAGTAACTGCTGTCAGTAAGGACTAGCGTATGTAACAACCCGTGGAGCCAAGTCTCTTTGCAGTACTAACGCGACCCAGGATTAGCCGCCCGGGGAGCACCGCTCTCGGAGACTAGCTCACGAGCTACATAAGGCAAGCCCTTCACCGACTACCAAATAATCACTGCTCCAAGGATAACTCCTACATACCAGTGCAAGGTACAATACACAGCTCCAGGAGCCAACGTATTCGCCCAATGCTAACGCGACCCGGGTTACTAAGCCCGGGGAGCAGCCTGGAATACTGTCTCATGAGCAATATGTTCCTCTTGCACTGCGTTTCACTGTACAAGCTATCTGAAGCCCAGCAGATTCGCTTTGTCCAGTCTACTAGCCTCTACCCAATACTGGCAGAAAACCCCAATAGTACTATACTATATCTCTGTTAATATATTCTCTGAAGCTAGCTAGACAACCCTACAATGCAATCTACAAATTCAGTCTGCTTGTATGCTACCGAACTGGACTATTTGAGAGTCCACTACCAACTGCCGGCTGACTGTGTGTCAGTCCTTGTATACCCGTGGAGTTATCCCTATTGATTTACGAGTCAACCAGCGTTACCGTTCCTGACAAACTCAGAACTACAACAACAAGTTTTTACAAAACCTACAGAAAACTGGTCATATCTTGACAGTTCCGCGTATCTGATGCAGTTTGTCTATCTCTAACAAGAGGTCCTCCATAGACAAACGACATCTTGAAGTGCAGGACATTACTAAAATAAATGAATAATCGTTGAAAAAGCTCACCCCGGAAGTCAAATATTGTAATTTCCACTAGCGACACCCGACCAGGGGAAGTAACTCTAACTACCCGGCTGTGCTCATTCTGGGCCGACTTGGCAAGGGTTGAAAATGATCACTACTGGTGGACCCATTTTTTGGTCCGTACCCATTTTTCGTCCTACCCACTCCCCCCCACCCCCCCCCCCCCCCCCCCGGACACCCTCGTAATTTTGCAGTGTTTTAGCTTAACAAAAAGTAAATATCGCGGAAAATCCTAGTGTCCGGAAAAATGGGTCTCCTCCTGTATTTTAATTGGCCTTTTAATTACCCCTTTTCGGGCCCCATTGTCAGCAGTTACTCCTTGTTGCTAAGCTGTACCAGGGCTGGTTTACCGTCTATATTATTCATAAGTTGACTGTGTCCTATAGAAGGAGATAATTTTCTGATTTTGTATTAATTATAACAAGTATTCATTAACTTTC